>CATIWQ010016577.1:0-62669 GCA_949673415.1 Euphorbia schlechtendalii | reverse complement strand
TATATATATATATATATATATATATATATATATATATATATATATATATATATATATATATATATATATATATATATATATAGGAAATAGGGTAATTATTGCTGTTTCAAAGGATATATTTGATTTGTAACTTTTATAAGTAGAGCCATTACAGCAATAACTGCTGCGAAATCATACTAGTCGCAATCGCGAAAGACAGCATGATCGTGACTTTCTCCATACAGAAACAAAATGTTTTGACAACTTAATTTACAAGCACGATATAGGTTGTGATTGCGATATGTTTAAAATCTACAAAATTTTGTTCTTTTCTTTAATTTCTAAAACCACACTAACTTAAATACACACATACAATAAAAATATACTACTATATAATACTATATATATAATGGAAAACATAAGAGATTTAAGTATCAATGGAGTTTGTCAACCCCTTGACTTCATATTCATGGATCAAATCCAACTTAACAACTTCTTGGATGCAAGCATCGATCAAGTCAAGTTTCATGCATATATCTTCATCCATTGGATATTTATTAGCCTTATCCATGTTAAATTCAACATTATCGTCACCTATCCTTAACTTAATTTTTCCTTATGACACATCTATCAATGCTTTGCCAGTATGCATAAAAGGTCTTCCTAAGATTATAGGACATTTTCATCTCATGCAAAATCTAACACAACAAAGTCTGTTGGAAAAACAAACTTATCCACTTTAACTAGCACATCTTCGATTATGCCATAAAGACTTTTTATAGACTGATCGGCCAATTGCAAGACTATATTTGTCCTTTTAACTTCATCATCAAGCTTCAACTCTTTGAAGATCGACATAAGATTTATACTAGCCCCAAGATCACATAAACATTTGAGAAAGGAAATTTTTCCAAGTTTACACTGTATTGTGAAACTTTCTGGATCTTTAAGTTTAGCGAGCATTGTAGCAATTATTATTTTGCTATAATCTTCAGTTAAAGATACTTTCGATATTCCTTCTAAACTACGCTTATGAGATAAAAGTTCTTTTATAAACTTACCGTAGTTTGAATCTGTGTAATGGCTTCAATGCATGAAAGATTGATATCCAGACCTTAAGTTTGTTGATGAACTTGATTGGTTACTTATCCTCATTCTTCTTCTTCATTCTTTATGGAAATGGTGGTTGATGGGAATTAACCTTTCCGGATTTAGGTTGTTCATCCACTCCTACTTTATCATTGGATTTACTTGGATAATCATTCGGCACTTCAACAACATCATTAGCAAGCATACCCGAAGGATCTAATTTATCTAGTATTTTACCACTACGAAGGGCTATAGCATATACATTTTCCTTAGGATTTCCTTATGTTTTACTAGGTAAATGGCCTTTTCCTCTAGATGGAATAACATTTGTTAATTGACCAACTTGTATCTCCAAATTATGAATAGAAGATGATTGATTCTGAAACATTTCATCCATCTTATTCTCTAACTTTTTATAACATTCCTCAGACGCTGATTGCTTATTAGAAACTCCTAAAAATTTATCTATCTTACTTGTTAACCGCCCTATTCTATCAGTACTCTGATAATTCTTTTATTGGTTATCACCATACTTCCAATTAGAACTCCTATAATTATTTCCATTATTACCATAAGAATTCCCTTGACTTTGAACATAACTTAATTGTTCCCCTACACATGGGTTAAAGTTACACTCAGAAGTAGTGTGTCCTATTTGGCCACAATTTTCACATGTCAAAGGGTTACTCTTATTTATATGCATATTATCCATCTTATGAAATAATGCAGATATTTGCACTTGCATAGCAGAAATAGAGTCTAACTCATTGACCTTTTTAACTAAACTAGAAGGTGTAGATGTAGCATGCAAATGAGTAGGAGTAGTAATACTTACTTGTGTTGTCTCTACTAGCCACATACTATTGTTATTTACCATATCTTCCAAAAGATCAAAGGCTTCTTGACTAGTTTTCTTCATAAGAGATCCCGCAGCCATGGCATCAATCACTCCTCTTGTTGCATGATTTATTCCATTGTAGAAAGTTAGTAGAATCACATTCTGGGGTAAACCATGATGACGACAAACTCGCTGAAGTTCCTTATAACGTTCCCAGGCTTCGTACAAGGATTCACTATCTTTCTAAGTAAAGGAAGTGATTTCTTTAATGAGTATTGCTGTTTTGGCTAAAGGGAAATATTTAGTTAGAAATGCTTGGGCTAATTGATTCCAAGTGGTGATTGAATTTGGGGGCAATGAATTGAACCAAACTTTGGCTTTATCACAGAACGTAAATGGAAATAAGCGAAGTTTAGCTACTTCATCAGGAACATTGTGCATTTTGAAAGTATCACAGACTTCTAGAAAGTTTGCAATGTGAGCATTCAGATTTTCATTAGGTAGACCATAATAATGCACATTATTGCTGATTATTTGAAGTAATGCTGGTTTGATTTCAAACTGATTTTCATTAATTAGTGGTTTAGCAATTCCCTGATTATTACCATTGATGGTCGAAACGACATAATCCATTAGCCTTGGTTGAGGGTGATTAACATTTTGTTGTTCATCATCTACCATCCTTCTTCTTTGTCTCTTATTTATCTATTTTCTTCTCCTACCAATTATTCTATTTTTTATTCGAAAGATGCCAAACTTTCTCCCGAACTACGCGTACTTGGCATGCACATGCTAGAAAGAAAACTCAATGAATAAGCAAGAAAAATATGTTATTAACAAATATAAATATTCAAAAACTAAAAACAAAAACAAAATCAAATAAATCTAATTAACACATAGATATAATTGCCCGTTCTCCAGCAATTTGATCTCTAGAACGCACTTGGCTTCCCCGGCAACGGTGCCAAAACTTTTTCGCAAGATTTTGGCTATACTCGTTCCGAAAGGCTTATCCTTGTTAACGGTGCCAAAAACTTGTTCCCCACTTTTCTACTGATAATATAAAAGTTCTTAATATGAATAGGTGTTAATAGTACCGCTTATTAAATAGAAAAATGATAATAACTACACGTTACAGTTGCGATGTAGTTTTAAAAGATATTGATCCCATAGGGAAGGAATTCGGTTCTAAGGACCAACTAGAGTTACAGAACAAAAGAAATAAGATAAATTATAGGGTTTGGATGGTAGACTGATGAATAGACAGATGCATGAAATGATTAGAGAAGATGTAAACTATATAGATATTCCCTAAGAACAAGTAGAGTAGAGAAAAACATGCAAAATCATCAAGAATATTTCATACGCTAGATAACTTTAATAAACTCTATTTTAGACAACAAAATATTCAATAATTCATCGCTAAGCAACACATGAAATGACTTTTCTAAATCTGGGGTAAACGAATTATGACACTTATAAAAACCTGGATAATAATAATACTATGCTTAGTGTGGGTCGCTCTCACATAGCCATATTTAGCAAGTTACCACTCCAAAAATGTTAGCTCACTAAACAGCGTTATAATCACAAATTCAGTGATTATACACAATCTTGTTAACCTCAAAATCACTCTTAAAGTTAACTCGAAAGCATATAACTTCATTAATATAAATGATGTAAGATGAAATACTAGTTATGAAACATAGACATATCATAAACTTCGAAGTAGAAAGTACAAGTAGACAAAAAATTAAAGTTGTAAGGAATGCAAGTGAAAGCTAAAGTTGATCAAACCGTATCCACTCTTTAATGGGAGTCATCAATTCCAGCAATTCCTGCGTCTACTTTGAATTCAATCTCGACTAGTACATAACCTCCGTTAGGATGCTATTCTTTATGAATATCGAACAAATGAATGTTGAAGAACAGAAACTTTTATTCATAAGTGCTTTGCAATTACACTCATACAACAATCACTCGAATTTGTGGAGAAATCTAGTGATTGAAATAAGAATCGAATCACTTATACATTTTTCTCACTAACACTTTGAACTAGCAAAATCTATACAACTTTCACTCTCTAATGTGTACCATGCATATCATCTATGCTCTCTCATTCACCGTGCATATATCCCCACGAAAATGGTTGGATTAGACTCTATTTATATAGTGCGAAGGGTTGCGTCTATCCAAATGAAGAGTCTTGTCCATTGGCAAAGGGTTGCATCACTTCAATGTGATTGGAAGCAAGGTTTCATCCTCATTTTTCAATAGAAAGGCACCTTTTCATGATTGGATTGATTCCAAGAGGTGTCATTTCATCTGACAATTAGTAGCGGTTGATGGCGGTTGATAGTTATTATCCGGCGGTTGGAAGTTGAGAAGAGTTATCCAAAACCGTCACAAGTCGCATGTGCAATATACATATCGCGATCGTGAGTATTGGTTGGAAACTTTCTACTTGTGAAGAATGACAAGTCACGATCGTGACATGTGTTTTACTTCATGATTTTTCTTTGTAACTTTGCCGATCTTTGATAGCTTCTATCTGATAAGTGTATAATTACACTTATTATCAATATAATTTTACACACTAAACACTATAGTTTAAGTCAGTTTTATACTTCATATAAAATATTTCACATGGTATGCAGTTTTTTTTGGTGCAAATGTAGATATTAGGTAAATCTTGGGAGTTAAAGGATCTAAAGTGGAATTCGATGTAAAAAGAGTGAAAAAGGTGCAAAAAGATGCATGGAACTTAAAGATTTGGCTTAGGATCGAAGCTGTTAAAGATTGATGAAGTTAAAAGAAAAATTCTGAAGAAAAACACAATTCACGGTCGTGACAACAATTCATGATCGAGACTTGAATATCGCCGTCTCGACTTGGACGATTTTTTGGTCAAATCTTCTTAACTCCAACCGCTAGATAAGAATGATCAACCGCCATCAACTACCAATGAAAAGACACTTATCAGAAGTCAACCAATCATGAATGGATATCTATCCATTGTGGATAAGATTAAAGCTTCTCAACCAATCATAATGAAGTGATGCAATCTTTCACCAATGGACACAGCTCTTCGTTTGGATAGACGCAACCCTTCGAACTCTATAAATAGGGCTCCAAAACTTACAATTTCATGCAGCATCAGAGTGCATCGTGTGGCATTGGAATTAGAAAAGTGAGACATATTGTGTGTGTAGATAGAGAGCGAAATTAATTAGTATTCGCTACGTTCGTTAGTGTTAGCGAGAAAATGTTTAAGTGATTCAAATCCTTATTTTGATCACTAGATTTCTCTACATATTCAAGCAATTATTATATAAGTGTACTTGCAAATCACTTATTAATAAAAGTTTTCATTCTTAAACATTCGTTTGTTCGATATTCACAAAGAATAGCATCCTAGTAGAGGTTCTGTACGGGCAGAGACCGAATTCAAAGCAGACGCAGGAATTAGAGGAATTGATAACTCCCATTTAAAGAGTGGATACGGTTAGATCAATTTTAGCTTTTACTTGCATACCTTACAACTTTTCTTTGCTTCTACTTATACTTTCTATTTCGAAGTTTATGATATGTCTATGTGTCATAATGAGTATTTTGATTTAAGTATTTTATATTAATCAAGTTATATGCGTTGGAGTTAATTTTAAGAGTAGTTTCGGGGTTAACAATATTGTGTATAATCATTGGATCTGTGATATAACACTGTTTAGTGAGCCAACATTTTTGGAATGGTAACTTGCTAAATATGGCTATGTGAGAGCGAGCCGCACTAAGCATGGTATTGACGTTGTCCAGGTTTATATAATTATCTTTATTCTTTTGCGCTAGGTTTAGAAAAGTTATTTCATGTGTTGCTCTGCGACGAATAATTGAACATCTGGGTGTTTTGAACTGAGTCTATTAGATTAGTTTAGTGAATCATAATATCTTTGTTGAACTCGCACGTTTTCTCTGCTATACCTATTTCATAGGGAAAATATATATATATTTAGAATCTCTAGTCTTCCATACATATATCTATCCATTCTTCATTCTAATTCACCCAACTAAAATCCAAAAATATTTTATTTTCTTTATTCCATTTTTCTAGTTAATCTCTAGAGGCAATCCTTCTTTGTGGGATCGATATCTTTTTAAAACTACATCGTAACTGTATACTTGCAGTGGTCACTATTTTTCTATTTAGATGAGCGGTACTGACAACACCTGTTTGCATTTTGAACTTATATCTTATCGGTAGGAAAGTGGAAGACAAGGTTTTTGCTTCATTATTAAATAAAAAATCCTAGGAGTTATTAAAGTCGAAACCTTGCGAACAAGTTTTTGGCACCGTTGCTGGTGAAGGCAAGTGCATTCTAGAGATTAATTATATCAATTTATTTCATTTCTTGTATTATACAATTTTCTAATCTTATTCTAGATATGAAAAGATTATGAAATAATCATCTTAGAGGTGAGACATCATAATATTTCATCTAAATTCTTAACAAATAAAAGATTTTCTTCTATTTTCCCTTTTCCCATTGACAACTTCTATTACTATCTTTAACATGAAAAATCAAGGTAAAATAGTAAATATTTATCTTTTGTATTTGACAAGTTTGTTTGTGTTTTTGTTTCTAAGTTTTTATAGGTGCAAGTCTAAAAATTGAAGAAATTTGAAGAATAAAGAAGATCGCGACTACGACACAATTCGCGCTCGTGAATATTGGATATCAAAACATTCTATTTCTATTGTGAAGAATGTCATGATCGCGACTGACCTTCGCGATTGTGACACGGGCAAATTATAACCATTACAGATCGCGATCAGACACGCGACAGAAGTCTGTAACCACCACTAACGGCTAGTTTTGAGCATAAATGACTATATTATCAATTATGACAAATTAGAGGCCCCTTAAACCTTTATAAATAGGTCCAAGTTGAACCCTAGCCACCACATCCTTTCAAAAGCTTACAAAAATCTCTAAAATTCTTCATCTTCAACCTTCTACATTCAAAACCTTTTCAATCCTTTACTTCTAACCAATATGACTCGTGTAAAGAGAGCAGCAAATAAACGAGGAGCCCAATCAATTCAAGAAGAATTTGATTGTCTTTTCCCTTTAAGGACAAGAGAAGAAGGCAAACGCTTTCAAAAGCTCAACAAGTTGGATATCACCGGGATCATATTCCTCGATTTAGTCTTCTTGGAAACTTTGAATGTCTGTGAAGATTGGATTCTCGAATGTCTAGTGACATTTGACTATGAAGATTCAAGGAAGAGGGTGATTCAATTTTGTAATCAAGGAAAACAATACACCGTCATAAGAGAGATGATGGGTGATTGGTTCGGTTTCGAGATTGTCGATTCATCAAGCATGACGGATTCTTTTCAACCAAATCGAGTTTGGGCAGAATTATCGGGTAAGAGAGTCTTCGATCCCAAAAACTCTCCTAACAAACTTATTAAGGATGAATGCATTCTTCTTCTCCACAAATACCTTTGCACTTCGGTATTTTGTCGAGTAGAGAATACAAAGGTCCAAAAGAAAGACTTGTTTGTTCTTTCTTGTACTATGATGAAACAAAAAGCGAAATTTGTGGATATTATATGGGATATGATAAAGAAAATCTCAACGAGCATGAGAAGCAAGATTAGAGTGGCCGAAATTATAACCACTATAATCTTGGGTGCAAGAAGTGAACTCCCTTATGTCTAACAACCGGGTGAGTATTTTCGCTACATGGATGGGAATTATTTGAAATACATTTGATTACTTCAAGAACATAATGGTATTATTTGAATGAGGATGCTGTGTTCTTTAAGTGTGGGGGGCATTTGTACAAATCTCGTCAAATCCAAAAAAATTAAATAATATAAAAAATCGAAGAATTTGAAAATTTTTGTTGATTTCATGTTATTTATCCACTATTTATTCTTATACTTTACTAACATTTGTCCTAGGTTATTATGAGTGTTAGGTCTTACAAGTTTGATGTTAGTGCAAAATTTAGAGCGCATGTTGAAATTGAGCTTTATTAGCACAACATTTAGCATTTGGCAAGGATGAGTATTGAGTAACAATCGAGAGCAACATTCCAAGTAAGTTTCGACATATATTTCAATGCAACATGAATTAGTATAAGTTATATAGTTTTAGTTTAATGCTTTCGATAAGTTTTAGTGGAGTAATATCTAATAGTATTCTTACAATGAGTTTTATATGCAAATCTTGAATAAGTCCTATAAGTATTGAGTGTGTTTGAAGTGTTGGGAAACTATAGCCATAATACTTTGAAATTGATTAATAAAGGATGATGGTATTAAGAGTGAATAATCAAATGAAAGAGAGGATAACCAATGAGTTATGCAAAAGGTGAGGAATTGTACGAAGTAGAAGTGAGTGAAAAAAAAGAAACGAAAGCATAGCATGAAAAATGGGTGCAAAGTACAAAGTACTTCAAAAACATATGCTTAAAAGAAAAAAATGAGAGAGTGGTATGGTGCATAAAATGCAACCACAAAAAAGGGGAGAGTTGTATGGAGCATAAAATGCAACCACTAAGAGTGTTTTAGTATCCAAGGTTATTTAAAAATCCCTTGAGAAAAAATTAATCAAAGTGTGCTTTCTATGTTCTTTATACTTTATACTATGCTTAAGAGAAGGATATATTCGAGTATGCATATAACGCTTATATGAAGATGTGATTCGGTTGACTCTCCATTAAGAATAAATGTATGCAACTAGACTATATAAATTATACATTACTAATTTGTGGAAAATTTCAGACTTCTACTTGAATCTTTATGCGATGTGGATATGTGATACTCAATGCAATAGTCTTTCACCAAATGAGGTATGAACTTGATTACCAATTTATACACTTCTATTGAATTTACCTTGAGGACAAGGCAAAAGTTAAGTGTGGGGGTATGATAAGTGTATAATGACACTTATAATCAATATAATTTTACACATTCAGAACTATAGTTTAAGTCATTTTTATACTTCATATAAAAGATTTCACGTGGCATGTAGTTGTTTTTGGTGCAAATGCACATACTAGGTAAATCTTGGGAGTAAAATGATCTAAAGTGGAATTCTATGTAAAAAGAGTAAAAAAGGTGCAAAAAGATGTGTGGAACTTAAAGATTTGGCTTAGGATCGAAGCTGTCGAAGGTCAGTGAAGTTACAAGAAGAATTTTGAAGAAAAACACAATTCACGGTCGTGACAATAATTCGCTGTCGCCACTTGATACACTTAAGAAGTAGAAAATTGTCAAACAAAGATTCACGATTTCAACTTGAATATCATGGTCGTGAATTGGATAGTTTTTTGGTCAAATCTTCTTAACTACCAACCGCCATATAAGAATGATCAACCGCCATCAACTACCAATGAAAAGACACTTATCAGAAGTCAACCAATCATGAATAGATGCCTATCCATAGTGGATAAGATTAAAGCTTCTCAACCAATCACAATGAAGTGATGCAATCTTTTGCCAATGGACACAGCTCTTTGTTTGGATAGACACAACCCTTCGAACTCTATAAATAGGTCTCCAAACCTTACAAATTTGGTGCAGCATTAGAGTGCATGGTGTGGCATTAGAAATAGAAAAGTGAGAGATATAGTGTGTGTGTGTGTGTGTAGATAGAGAGCAAAATTATTTAGTTTTTGCTATGTTCATAAATGTTAGTGAGAAAATGTTTAAGTGATTTGAATCCTTATTTCGATCACTAGATTTCTCTACATATTCGAGCGATTGTTGTATAAGTGTACTTGCAAATCACTTATCAATAAAAGTTTTCGTTCTTCAACATTCATTTGTTCGATATTCACAAATAATAACATCCTAGCAGAGGTTCTGTACAGGGCCGAGATCGAATTCAAAGCAGACGTAGGAATTGCGGGAATTGATCACTCCCATTAAAGAGTATATACGGTTTGATAAACTCTAGCTTTCACTTGTATACCTTACAACTTTTCTTTGCTTTCTACTTATACTTTCTATTTCAAAGTTTATGATATGTTATGTGTCATAATTCATATTTCTTGTTAAGTCTTTTATATTAATCAAGTTATATGCGTTAGAGTTAATTTTAAGAGTAGTTTCGATGTTAACAATTTCATGTATAATCACTGGATCTGTGATATAACGCATTTTAGTGAGCCAACATTTTTGGAATGGTAACTTGCTAAATATGGCTATGTGAGAGCGACCCATACTAAGTATAGTATTGACGTTGTCCATGTTTATATAATTGTCTTAATTCGTTTATGCTAGGTTTAGAAAAGTTATTTCATGTGTTGCTCTACGGTGAATAATTGAACATCTAGGTGTTTTGAACCGAGTCTATTAGATTAGTTTAGTGGATCGTAACATCTTTTTTGAACTCGCATGTTTTCTCTACTATACTTATTTCGTAGGGAAAATCTATATATGTAGAATCTCTTATCTTCCATACATATATCTATCCATTCTTCATTCCAATACTCCCAACTAAAATCCAAATATATTTTATTTTCTTTATTCTATTTTTCTTGTTGATCTTTAGAGCTAGTTCTTCCCTATGGGATTAATATCTTTTAAAACTACATTGTAACTTTATACTTGCAGTGGTCACCATTTTTCTATTTAGATAAGCGGTCCTAACAACACCTGTTCGTATTTTGAACTTATATCTTATTGGTAGGAAAGTGGGAGACAAGGTTTTTGGCTTCGTTATTAAATAAAAAATCCTAGGAGTTATTAAAGTCGAAACCTTACGAACACTATCCTAAGCCAATTCCTTGTGTTCCATGCATCTTTTTGCACCTTTTTCACTCTTTTTAATTCCATCTTTGATCATTTTACTCCCAAGATTCACCCAGTTTCTGCACTTGCTTCAAAAACAACTACATACCATGTGAAATCTTTTATATGAAGTATAAAATGACTCTAAACCATATCATTTCATGATTGAAAATATCAAGATAATAAGTGTAATTATACACTTATCAGGTATATTTAAAAAGGTCCCTATCATCCTTAAGCAAATTAGGGTAGATTTTCCCCCAAACTCCATCAACAGGACATCTTTGAGCCTTTGGATTATGTAGAGGTTAGAGTAGAAAACCCTAATTAGCATAACAATTACTAGGCCTTCCCTTTGCTTAAAGGCGCTGAGGTGCTGCTACTAGATGACCCTGTGCATGGTCCTATTTTTGAGAAGACCCTCAAAATTAACCTCATAAATAGGTCCAAACTCCAAATCACCGGCCCAATTAACCTTTGTAAAAAGGGTGCCTTGTTCGAGAGTGAGTTTCTCCATTTTTCCTTCAACATTGACAACTACTTTCATTGATGTTGTAGTATGGAGCCTAAAGGTGGTTCTTGTGATTGCCATTTGAGAGTAGGGTGAAGGAATTTGAGAGAAAAGAAATTAGGTTTCGAATGCTTCTAATTCGATTTGAATTTGAAAAAGCAAGTAAACTTCTCTTTTCAACTCTTCAGCTTTTATAGATAAGTAACTTCTCTCAGGGGTACATGATGCTTCCTCAGCTCAAGATGGAAATCAATGCTGAGATTAACATTTGATTAACCGCTTCAATAAAACAATGAGTTTTGAAGAAAATAGTTCCACTTAAAATGCATGTCTTTTTGAAAATGTAGAATTTTATTTTAACCGCGAAACTGCTCCTCACACTGTTACTTTAAAATATATACGGTGTTATCCACGTGTCTTCTACTAGCTAAATTAAGGCTTGATCTTCAACAGTTAGCCAAAATTCTGAAATTTTCATTCTTCTTCTTCTTCAACATGGATTAGCCATACCAATTAACTGCCTTAGAGTTTTGAATTGCTCTTTTGGCAACGGTTTGGTGAAAATGTCAGCACGATGTTCCTCAGAAAGAACATACTCTAGCTTAACATCTCCTCTTAGCACATGATCTCTACTGAAGTGATGTCTAATGTTGACATGCTTCATCATGCCATGCTGAATTGGATTTTTGGATAAGTCAATTGAGTTCTTATTATCACACATTACTTCGAGGTAATTTGACTTTATACCATAATCTTCCAATTGCTGCTTAATCCATAGTAGTTGTGTTGCACAACTTCCTACGGCCATGTACTTAGCATGATAAAAGTTTGCTTCTTACTGTACCATGAGATAAGACACTCTCCAAGGAGATGACATCCTCCTGTTGTACTCTTCCTATCGAGCTTATCTCTTCCATAATCATCATCTATGAATCCCCTTAGAGTGAAATTAGTGATGTTTAGATACCATAGACCTACTTTAATAGAACCTTGCAAGTACCTGGTAATTCTCTTAACATTTGCTAAATGACATTCTCTAAGATCAGTTTGATAACCAGCATAGTAGCACACAACAGACTGTATATCTGGCCTACTAGCTGTAAGATAAAGAAGAGAACCAATGATTCCTATGTAGAACTTGCTGTGTATAGGTTTTCTAGCTTCATCTTTACTTAAAGATAGTATAAGTGGCCATGAGAGTGGACATTGGCTTCGGATGCTCCATGTCAAATTTTTTTAGGACTTCTCTAGCATACTTTGATTGACTGATGAAAATTCCATCTTTAGTTGGCTTAATTTGAAGACCAAGGAAAAATTTGAGCTCTCCCATCATAGACATTTCAAACTCACTTTTCATCTACTTGTTGAATTCCTTGCATAGCTTCTCATCTGTTGCTCCAAATATGATATCATCCACATATATTTAGACCTGCAACATATCTTATTTTCTTTGCCTAATAAATAGTGTTGTATCTGCCTTCCATCTTTCATAGCCTTACTGATTAAGAAATAAGTCAACCTCTCATACCAAGCTCTTGAAGCCTATTTCAATCTGTAGAGAGCTTTCTTCAATTTGAAGACATGCTTAGGATTCTTTAGATCTTCAAATCCAGGAGGATGGCAAACTTACACTTCTTCTTGAATGAATCCATTCAGGAATGTGCTATTAACATTCATTTAAAATAATTTGAAGTTCATATGAGATGCGAAAGCACACAGGATTCGAATTGCTTCAACCTGGGCTACGAGAGCATAAGTCTCATCATAATCGATGCTTTCTTACTAATTTTAGCATTGCACAACAAGCCTAGCTTTATTCCTAACAACAAAGTCATCTTCATCTAGCTTCTTCTTAAAAACCCATTTGTTTCGATTATTGATTTCCCCTTGAGGCTTAGGAATAAGATCCCAAACATCATTGCACTTGAACTGATCCAGCTCCTCTTGTATTGCGATCATCCAATAATCATCTCCTTCTACATCTTCAAACTTCTTGGGTCCGATCAATGAAATGAAGGCTAGATGACTCATCATCCTGCTGAGCTAACCTCGCATCATCATCGGATTATGAACATCATCAACTATCCTGTCTAGCAGATGGTTGTGATGAACTCTAATCTCTCTTGGTAGACTGAGATCAACTGCTGGAGAATCGACAATGGGTTGCTGGGGTGGAGGTTGATCTTCGCCATCGTTGAAGTTGATTGAACATCATTGACTTCCTCAGCTTTAGGTTCTTGTGCTCTATTAGGAAGCGCAGAGAGTGGCATGCTGAGTGGCTTTACTTGCTAGGTTACTCCTTTATCTTCATTAGATGGACATCTATCTGCATTGTTAGTTTCATCGAAATCTACATGCATAGACTCCTCTAATAGGCTGGTTCTTTTGACATATATTCTTTATGCCCTATTGTTAGTTGAGTATCCTAGAAAGATAAATACCTTCATTAGACTTAGGATCGAACTTACCTAGTTGCTCCTTGGTGTTAATAATAAACCACCTACAACCAAATGATTTGAGATGATCAATCTTAAGCTTGCACCCTTTCCAAAGTTTATAGCGTGTTTTCTCTAGAATTGGGCGAATTAAAACCCGATTCAAGATATAACAAGCTGTGTTAACAGCTTCTCCCAAAAGTACTTTGGTGGATTGGTATCACTCAACATGGATCAAGCCATTTCAACTATTGTTCTATTCTTCCTTTCTACAACCCCATTTTGTTAAGCGTATAGGGAGAAGAGAAGTTGTGGTCAGTGCCATGCGCTGAATAGAATTCTTCGAAATGGAAATTCTCAAATTCACATCCATGATCACTTCGGATTCTACTGATTTTAGTTCATATTTCATTCATTATCCGATTACCAAGCTTGACAAAAGATTCATATATTTCATCTTTGATACTCAGCAAGACTACCCAAGTGAATCTTGTGAAGTCATCTACAACCACCAACGAATATCTCTTACCACCCATTCTCATAGGCTGAACTAGACCGAAAAGATCTAAGTGGAGGAGCTCTAATGGTCACTTAGTTACTGCATGATTAATTGACTTAAAAGATTTCTTAACTTGCTTACCTAGCTGGCAAGCTGAGCACAGTCTATCCTTTTCAAAGCTGATGCTGGGTAAACCCACAACTAATTACTTTTTTGCCAGTTTAGATAGAATGTTCATATTTATATGACCCAACCTTCTGTGCCAAAGCCAAAAGTTATCCTCCTTAGAAATAAGACACACATTTGTGGAGCCAGGGGATAAATCAATCATATACACATTATTGATTCTAGGAGTAAAGAGTATAGTAGAATCAGTCTTACAGTTAATAATTGAGCAACCTGCTAAGTCGAATGTAACCATCTTACCTTTGTCACAAAGCTGGGCTCCACTGAGCAAGTTGAACTTCAAACCTTTGACTAGAGACACCTCTTCGATTGAAGGAGGGACACATTCTAGAGCCATTAACAGATCTAAGGCTCACCTACAAAACAGTTAGTTTTTCTTTGGCACCCATGCTTTCAAGGTGGGTCCTCCCTTGTTAGAATTGCTTACGTTATTCATATCATACTCATCATAATAACAATTTTTATGCCTACAGAGAATTGTAGCATGTCCAGCTTTCCTATAAAAACTACATACCATTTTTGTCTTGGGCTGGCTCACTTCTTCTTTTTAGAGGAATTCTTCCTCTTAGAATTACAAGTTTAGTTATTCAGAGTCTAATTATTAGCCGAAGGAGGAACCTGTTCCTTCTTTAAAGCTATGATTTCAGTATTCAACTCATCTAATTGCTTAGTTAGCTTACTGACATGGCAATCCCAATACTTAGCTTTTTCTTAAAGAAAGCGGATACAAGGAATTGACAATGTCTTCCTAATCTTCACCTATCTTCACTAACTCCTTGATGTTTTTCATCTACTTGTTAGTTAATTTCATAACATCAAAGAGAGCCTAGGCGAATTCTTCAATTGAAAAAGGAATTTCAGGATATACCTCAGCTTGAGGAGCCTTTCCTTTGTTGCGCTTAGCTTCAGAGTCAGAAGCGATTTGATCTCTACCTAAGGTAGATGCTGAGCCTTCACCCCTTTAATTCTCGATGGCCATAATAAGATAGAGGTTGGCAGAATCAGTTGCTTCATCATCAAATGACGAGGATTCTTCTGAATCAATCCAGGTGGCAACAAGTGCCTCATTCTTCTTTGCAAACTTCTAGAATCACTCCTTCTTGGTCTTTGGATAACTAGATTGGATATGGCCTTTTTCTCCACATCCAATGTCTTTGGTATGCTCATTTTTGGTTCATTCCTCAGCTCCACGCCGGTGCTGAGTTGACTTGATTTTAGCGGGAAATTTCTTCTTGTTGAACTTCCCATCCTTCTTCATGAAGCGTTTGAAACGCCTTGTTAAAAGGGCCATTTTCTCATCAGAGTCGCAGTTGGTGGACTCATAAGATGAATCCACTTTCAGGACAATGGCTTGGCCCTCTCTTTTCTTGCCTCGACTCTTTTTTGGAGTCATCAGAATACTTCCTCAGAGATATCTCATGAGTTAGCAAGGTGCCTATCAGCTCATCATAGCTGTAGGTCTTTAGATCATGAGCCTCCCTAATAGTGCTCCTCTTGAAATCCCACTCTAAGGTAAGAGTGTGGAGAATCTTCTTTACGAGCGCTTCCTCGATGAACTCCTTCCCTAATCTCTTCAGTTTATTAACTATGTTAATGAACCTAGTATTCATGCTTTGAATACCCTCGCTGGTGGCCATTGAGAACAGGTCATACTCCCTCATCATGAGATTAATCTTTGACTCCTTGACCTTCTCTATCCCCTCATAGGTAATCTCCAGCTTTTTCCAGATTTCTTGTGCTATCACGCAACCTAAAACCCTATTAAACTCAGTAAGATCTAGTGAATAGTGTAAGTAGTTAATCGTAGCGGCATTCTCCTTGAGAAGCCTCAGATCAGCGTTATTGTAGTCCTCATGATCTACTGCAACATGAATCTCATTCCTCACAATAGTGGGAACTCTGGCCAAACTCGATTGTGAGCCAAGCCTGCATGCTTTGTGATTGGATGAAGTTTTTCATGTGGTTTTTCCAGAACGTGTAATGATTACTATCAAAAAGAGGTGGCCTGGTTACAGACATTCCCTCCTTTAGGAGAACTGCCTAACCTGAGCCAAAATTGTAGTAGTTATTAGCCATTTATGGATGTTTACTTAATGATGAATAGTAATTAAGTTGAGCACTTACTCTGATACCACTTGTTAATGCTTAGATAGCTTGTAAAAAACCACAGAGGGGGGGGGTGAATGCTTTTCTTGGTTACTTTTTATATTTATGAAAATATTTAACCAAGTTAGGTTTATAGATTCATGATGAATGATGCTATGCTGAGTGGGTCTAAAAACTTAAGAACTACTCAACTTCGCTGGACAGTTTATCTTCAATCGATTGCTGAGCACTCTACTCAGTTTGGATTGGTTTTTCAAGAAAAACAATGAACACAGAAAGAATGATGAATGAGTTTGAGCATGATAAAAGCTAATGCAAAAGTTTAGAATTTCAACACATGGTTTTATCCAGGTTCAATCCTGAGCCTACCTCCAGTCCCCGAATTCCTTCTCCGAGCTTAAATCCACTAGTGTTCATTCCTTACTTAGTTGGAGCAGCCTTTACAACGTGTAGACATGTTTTACAAAAAGTAAATTTCTTTCTAACTACTGCTCAACTTAGTTTGGGTACCCTTCCCCAACAGACACTCAGTTTTGAATAAAAGTTTGTGAACTGAATTTAACTTATGAATTTTTGAATCCTTACAATGTTAAATCTTGAAGCTAGGAGTATTTGTGTAGAGTTTCAGCTCTTAAAGAAATTCGAGGTGATTCACCAAGTTTGAACATTTGCTTTAGTCTTCTATTTATACTTGAAGATTTATGAAGTAGCCATTGTAAACTTTTCATCCTTGCAGTTCTTTAATTTCTCTTCTCTTCATATATTTCGAATCTTCCCTTTGGAGACAGATTCCGGGACATTGAGATAGAAATTTGAACGTTGAGGCGCGACAAAATTCTGTTTACAAAATCTCGTTTATCTTCAAGCAAATCATTCTGATAGAGAGGCATGTGAAATGCAATGTGGAGTCTTAAGATTGGTTGACATTTGCTGACGCTTGTAGAGGCGCACGGAGATACTAAGAAACGGCGCATGACAGAGAATTCCTTTCACCTTAGACTTTAGTGAGGAATCTCCGACTTTCGGTACTAACACCTTTTTATCTTATGAGGACCACTAGAAATCTTCTTTAATTTCAGTGTTTTTTTACCTGAAAAGCATCGAAAGAATATTCCGTATCTCATAGAAAATGTTAGCAGTACAGGTGTCATTTAATTCTCAAAGTGTCAAACAATGTTGCTTTAAATTAATAAAAGCTAACTCAGCATAATTGAGTTGATATCCTTCTAAACTATGAAGTACTCAGCACGAACTCAAATTTTCCTACTCTAAGCCGTAACTTAATAAATTACTCAACAAATTGAGTTGTTTTTCCTGAAACACAATCAAGTCATCTTCATTAATTAAAAGTATACTTAGTACTCAATTAATTTCACTATCCTAGATAGTTTGCTATTTCCAAAACGTTTAAAAATTGTGAAGTACTATTAACTTCGGTTCTACAAGTACAGAATGTTGGAGATTCCTCATTTAAGTCTAAGACAAAAGGAATGATCTGACATGCACCATTTCTCAGTGTCTCTGTGCAACTCTGTAACGTTAGCAAGTCAACCATTCACAGAATTCCATGTTGTAACTCGTGCTCCTCTCTATCAAAATAGATTGCTTGAAGACAAATGAGCTTTTGATGCATTGGATTAACTAATTAATGTCGCACATCAATATTCAAAATTTCTATCTCTAAATGTCCTAGAATTTTTCTTCATCAGGAAAATTTGAAAGATTTAAAGAGAAGAGATATTGAAGAGCTGTTAGGATGAGAAGTTTGCAATGGCTAATTCCAAGACCTTCAACTATAAGTAGAAGACTAGAGTAGACGTTCAAACTTAGTGAATCACCTTGAATTTCTTTAAGAGCTGAAACTTTGTTCAAATACTCACAGCTTCAAGAAATTCCAAATCAAGCAATCAGCGAACAATAGAATTCCATATCTATTTGTAATAGGGAGAATAGCACTTAAGATTTAAAATTGTAAAAGGATACAACATTTATATAAGTTGAATTCTTCTGTTCAAAATTTCTTTTGATAAATCTAAGTGTCAGTTTAGGAAGGGTACCTAAACTGAGTTTGAGAGGTAGTTAGAAAGGAAGGTACTTTCTGTAATCTTGTCTACCCTCTGTAAAGGCTTCTCCACCTATGGAAGGAACAAATCACTAGTGGATTAAAGCTCTAAAAGCAATTTGAACTAGGATAAAATCTCAAGTGTTGAAGTTCTAACCTTATTCATTTGCCTTTATCACGTTCATCTCTTCATCATTCTATCTTTTTTATTTGTTGTTCTTGTAAAATCCATTCGAGATGAGTAAAGTAATCAGCAAGCGATGGAAGATAAACTATGCTAGCAATGTTGAGCAGTTCATAGTTTTTAGACCTAGCTCAGCACGAAGTACTCAGCACTCATCTAAAAACTTAACTTGGTAAAATTCTTTTACAAAATCCAGAAAGAAACCAAGAATTGCATTCACCCCTCTCTGCTGCTTATTTAAGCCATCTAGGACCAACAATTAGTATCAGAGCAGTGTTCAGCTCATCGACTAATCATCTTTCAGTTAAAGATCCATAAATGGCTTACAACAATTTCAATTCCAAATCAGGATAGACACTGCTCCAGAAGGAGGAATGACTATAACCAGGCCACCATTGTTCGACAGTAATCACTACTCATTTTGAAAAAACTACATGAAAAATTTTATACAATCTCAAAGCATGCCTCACTATTGAGCTTGGCCCACAAATTCCTACTGTGATAAGGAATGGCCAACATGTACCAATTTATCCAGAAGACTATGATGATGCTGACTTAAGGCTTCTCAAAGAGAATGTTGCAGCCATCAATTACTTACACTGTGCATTAGATCTTATAGAGTTCAACAAGGTCTCAGGCTACGAGGCATCACAAGAAATCTGGAAGAAGCAGGAGATTACCTACGAGGGGACTAACAAGGTCAAGGAGTCAAAGATCAATCTCATGTTGATAGAGTATGAGATGTTTTAGATGGGCACCTATGAGGGTATTCAGGCCATGAATACAAGGTTCATTAACATTGTTAATGAATTGAAGAGATTGGGCAAAGAATTCAGCTAGGAGTAGTTGGTGATGAAGATTCTCCGCACTCTTACCTTAGAGTTGTATACCAAGAGAGCGTGATCGAGGAGGCTCATAATCTTAAGACCTCCTACTGATGAGTTGATAGGCACCTTGTTGACTCAGGAGATGAGCCTTAGGAAATAAAATGATGACCCCAAAAGGAGTAAAGGTAAGGAGAGAGAGGGCAAAGCCATTATCTTGAAAGCTGATTCGTTTGATGAATCCACCAGCTACGATTCTGATGAGCAAATGGCTCTTCTAACCAGGTATTTCAAACGATTCATGAAGAAGGATAGCAAGTTCAACAAGAAGAGGTTTCTCGCTAAATTCAAGTTAATTCAACACCGTCGAGGAGCTGAGGAAGGATAGAGGAAGGATATCAAGTGCTTTGGTTGTGGAGAAAAAGGTCATATCAAGTCAAGCTGTTCCAAGACCAAAAGGGAAAGATACAAGAAGAGGTTCGCTACGAAGAATGAGGTACTTGTTACCACCTGGAGTGATTTAGAAGAATCTTCATCATCTGATGAAGAAGCAACTAATTTTGCTAACCTCTACTAAATGGTGATCGAGAATGAAAGAGGCAAACGCTCAACATATACTTCAAATAGAAGTTAAACCACTACCGACTCTGAAGCTGAGCGTAGCAAAGGGAAATCTCTTCAACTTGAGGTACATTCTGAAATCCCTTTATTCATTGAAGAGTTTGCCCAGGTACTCTTTGATTTTATGAAGCTGACTAATAAGTCAGGGAAAAACATTAAAGTGCTAGTGAGGAGAAGTGAAGATCAGGAAGGCACTTTCACTTTCTTATCTCTTGATATCCACTTTCTTTGAGAAAAAGTTGAGTATCATGAATGTTAAAATAGCAAGCTCACTAAGCAATTAGATGAGTTGACTGCTAAGATAATAGCTTTGAAGAAGGAATGAGTTCCTACTCTAGCAAATAGTCAAACTTCGAGTAACCAAACTCGCAATTCTAAGAGGAAGAATTCCTATAAAAAGAAGAAAGCGAGCCGCCTAAAGCAAAAATGGTGTGTGGTTTTTGTGGAAAAGCTGGACATGCTACAGTTCTCTATGAGCATAAAAACGGTTATTATGATGAGTACGATCGAAGTAATTTAAACACTATGAACAAGGGAGGACCTGTCTCAAGAGCATGGGTACCTAAGAAAATGTAATTGGTTTTCTGGTGAGCCTTAGATCCACTAATGACTATAGAATGTGGTATTTGGATAGCGGATGCTCAAGGCATATGACAGGAGATGAAAGTTGGTTCATCTCATTAGAGCGTAAAAGAAACGGAAGTGTCAACTTCGGAGATAAACAAAATGGTAAGATTATAGGCTATAGCACTATTGGTGTCTCTCCTTCAATCGAAGAGGTTTCTCTAGTTAAAGGACTAAAGTTAAACTTGCTTAGTGTAACCCAGCTTTGTGACAAAGGTAGAAAGGTTACATTTGATTCAGTAGGTTGCTCAGTTATTGACTGTAAGACTGACTCAACTATACTCTTTACTCCTAGAATCGACAATGTGTATATGATTGATTTATCCCCTAGCTCAACTAATGTTTGTCTTGTATCTAAGGAGGAAAATTTGTGGCTTTGGCATAGAAGGTTGGGTCATATAAATATGAACATTCTGTCCAAAAAGCAATTAGTTGTGGGTTTACCCAACATCAACTTTGAGGAGGATAAACTTTTCTCAGCTTGCTAGCTCAATAACCAAGTTAAGAAATCATTTAGATCAATTAATCACATAGTAACTAAGCGACTATTTTAGCTCCTCCAACTAGATCTTTTTGGCCTAGTTCAGCCTATGAGCCTGGGTGGTAAGAGATTATTATCGGTGGTTGTGGATGACTTCATGAGGTCCACTTGGGTAGTCTTGATGAGTAGCAAAGACAAAACATATGAATCTTTTCTCAAGCTTAATAATCAGATAATGAACAAAATAAGATCTAAAATCTATAGAATCCGAAGTAATCATGGACATGTATTCGAGAACTTTAAATTTGAAGAATTTTGTTCAACACATGGTATTGACCTCAACTTCTCTTCTCCTTATACTCCTCAACAAAATGGGGTTATAGAAAGGAAGAATAGAACCATAGTTGAAATGGCTCAATCCATGTTGAGTGATAACAGTCTACCAAAGTACTTTTAGGGAGAATTTGTTAACACATCCTTTTATATCCTTAATCGGGTTTCAATTCACCCAATTCTAGACAAAACACCATATGAGCTTTGGCGAGGGCACAAGCCTAAGATTGGTCAACTCAAATCATTTGGCTATAGGTGCTTTATTCTTCACTCCAAGGAGCAACTAGTTAAGTTTGATCCTAAGTTTGATGAAGGTATCTTTCTGGGATACTCAACTAACATCTAGGCATATAGAATATATGTCAAGCCAACTAGCCTATTAGAGGATTCTATGCATGTGGATTTTGATGAAACTAATAATGCAGATAGAAAACCATCTGATGAAGATGAAGGAGAGTAACCTAGCAAACAAATCTGCTCAGCATGCCACTCTTTGTGTTGCCCAACCCAGCACATGAACTTGAAGCTGAGGAAGTGAAAGAAAATGATGATCTTTCTATTAAATTCAAAAATGGTGAAGAACAACCTCCACCTCACAACCCATTGCAGATCCTCCAGTTGTTAATCCAAGTCTATCAAGGGAGATTAAAACTCATCACAACCATCCACTCGATAGCATAGTTAATGATGTTCATAATTCTGTAATGATGAGAGATTAACTTAGTAGGATGATGAGCCATCCAGCTTTTATCTCATTGATTGAACCCAAGAAGTTTGAAGATGTAGAAGGAGATGATAATTGGATGATTGCAATGCAAGAGGAGATGGATCAGTTAAAGCGCAATGATGTTTGAGATCTAGCTCCTAAGCCTAAAGGAAAATTAATTATTGACACCAAATGGGTTTCCAAGAAGAAGCTTAATGAAGATGCCATTATTGTTAGGAATAAGGCTAGGCTTGTTGCTCAAGGCTAGAATAAGCAAGAAGAAATTGACTATGATGAAACTTATGCTCCTGTAGCCCGACTTGAAGCTATTAGAATCCTATGTGCTTTCGCATCCCATATGAACTTCAAACTATTTCAAATTGATGTTAAAAGCACACTCCTAAATGGATTCATTCAAGAGGAAGTGTATATTCACTAGCCTCCAGGCTTTAAAGATTCAAAGAATCCTAAGAATGTCTTTAAATTGAAGAAAGCTCTCTACCAATTGAAGCAAGCTCCAAGAACTTAGCATGAGAGGTTGACCAATTTTTTAATCAGCGGAGGCTATGAAAGAGGAAAACCAACTCTGTTTATCAAGCTAAGGTAAGAAGATGTGTTGCTAGTCTAAATTTATGTGGATGATATCATATTTGGAGTAACTGATGAGAAGCTGTACAAGGAGTTCAGCAAGAAGATGAAGAGCGAGTTTGAAATGTCAATGATGGGAGAGCTTAACTTTTTCATTCGTATTAAAATTAAGCAAACTGAAAATGGAATCTTCATAAGTTAAGCAAAGTATGCCAAAGAAGTCTTGAAGAAGTTTAACATGGAGCACTCGAAGTCAATAACCACTCCCATGGCCACTAATACCATCTTAAGTAAAGATGAAGCTGGCAAACTTGTAGACAACAAATTCTACGGAGGAATCATAGGCTCTCTTCTCTATCTTACAGCAAGTAGGCCTGCCATAAAGTATGTTGTGTGCTACTGTGCTCATTATCAAGCTGGCTCTGGAGAATCACATCTAACAACTGTGAAAAGGATTCTTCGATATTTGCAAGGCTCTCTTGAAGCACATCTATGTTATCCCAACAACACAAATTTCACTCCAAGAGGATTCACAGATGCTGACTATGGTAGAGACAAGCTCGACAAGAAAAGCATGATAGGAGGATGCCATTTCCTTAGAGAATCCTTAGTCTCATGGTATAGCAAGAAGAAAACTTCTGTTGCATTGAGTACAACTAAAGCTGAGTACATAGCAGCAGGAAGTTGTGTAGCACAACTGCTATGGATAAAGAAGGAACTGGAAGATTATGGTGTAAAGTCTAAGTGTCTCGAAGTTATGTGTGATAACAAGAGTGTAATTAGCCTATTCAAGAATCCAGTTCAACATGGCAGGATGAAGCATTCCAACATTAGACATTACTTCATAAGGGATCATTTACAAAGGGGAGATGTAAAGTTAGAGTATATTCCTTTAGAGGAACAACGTACCAACATATTCACCAAACCATTGCCAAAAGGAGAAATACAATTCTCTAAGGTAGCTTATTGGTATGGAGAACCCCATGTGAAGAAGAAGAATCAAGAATTTTGGCTAAGTGTTGAAAATCAAGCCTTAACTTAACCGAAGGAAATAACACGTGTCTAACTCTGCTTATTTTAAAGTAAAGGAGTGAGATTCAGTTTCATGGTTAAAATTAAAAGCCCACATTTTTCAAAAGACGTGCTTTTGAATTGGAATCGTTTACTGCAAAACTCACCATTTTACAAAGGCGCTTGGTTAATTCTAATCATGAGTTGTGGAAGCACCATGTATCTTTATGAGTTGAGGAGGATTATAAAAGCAGGAAGAAGATGAAGAGAGAGGTTACTTGCATTCCATGAATCCTAATCGTTTCTGTGCAAAAGGACCCTAATTGTCTCCCTCTCAAAATACTTTTCCTTTCTCTCTCAAATGGCGATCACCAAGAGAACTCTAACTCTCTAGAGTGAATCAAGGAAGAAGATGTTAATTCAAATTGACAGTTCATGGCAGAGAATCACCTTTCCCGCTGGAACTGTATTTACAAAGGTGGAATGTATTGTCGACCTTGAGTTTGTCTAGTGTTTGAGGCAAACTATGAGATCTTGACTCTCAATGAATTCATGCATAAAGTGATCAAGTAGTAGAATTTTAGCCAAATTTTATTGCTTGAAGGCCCTGTAATGAAGAGCCTCATCAAGGGCTTCTACTCCACCCTCTACACAATTGAGGGATTTGAGGATGTGTTGAAGGTGGATTTCAACAACATCTCCTACCTCATTTGCACCAATCTAGTGTCTATCTTGTTGAATATGCCATTGAAGGGGATAGTACTGAGAAAGACAAGAGATGAAGAGAAGGTGGTTGTACCAGCAATTGGGAGCTCCCCGTAAACTATCGAGCTAGTGAAATCGCTGCTTTTGGGATGAGCTGGGAGGTAAGAGCTTGCCATGAGCTACTTATCAAGTTCCTCCTACCCAAGACTGGGTCTCTGAGCAGCTGCTTCTACTTTGACAGGTGTGTGGTTTACCACATGGTAGAGGGAAAGAAACTTAATTGGCTAGTGTTACTTATGCATCACTTGACCAAGGTTACTACCATCTACCATATGGGATACCTCATCACCGCTCTAATGAAGGCAGTGCTATTGGATATGGCCCCCATTTTGGATGGAGAGGGGGAGGCAGTGGTCCTAGTGAAGAAGGTGCTGGACATGCCCCACTTCAGTAAGTTGAAGTATAAGTAGGTTCACAGCCACTATACAAAGGCTAAGGACCTAAAGCTAAAGAAGGCGAGGGTAGAACCAACAGTGTTCCCTAAGGCTAAACTCAAGGAGGATGAGGATAACTTTGTGGTGGACTTCGAGAGCTCTAGCGAGGAGACTAATGAAGATGTGTCATTATTTGCTTAGCTGGAGCAACTCCCAACCATTACTTTAATAGCTTCTCCCAAGGTGAAAGCTAGCTTAGAAAGTTAGAGCCAGCCCAACAAAAGAAAGGGTAGGAGTCATGCCCGCCCAGCCACAAGTTAGGCAGAGAAAGGCCCTCAAATTGAAAACTCGCGCTTATATTGAAGCTGAGGTGAGATAGCGGGCTGAAGAAGAAGAGGAAGCAATGGATAAGGAGGAGACCTTGATCCAAAGGAAGCATAAGCTAGAGGCAACTAAAGTAACTGAGGAGCAGGGATCCTTAAAGAATGGCAAAGAGGACCCTAAAACCTTAGGTATTGTATGAGTAACCCATGTGGAGGAAATCCTTTCCAAAGTAAAGGGAACTCAACAAAAGAGCTCTACCACCACTCGCCCTGCCTACTGAAATGTTCAAGTGGTGAGAAATGATGAATAAGATGTTGGTAAAGTTGAAGAACCCTAGAACTAGAAAGAATATGCTCTTCCCAAGGCCAACATTCCTAAAGCCAACTTCCACTAAGATTAAGCATTCCTCTTCTCAAGTTGAGTTACCTAAGGCTGACCTATACTTGGGTCAAACAGCCAACCTCCAGGTACCTCAAAATCCTACCTCGATTTCTTCTGTAAACCTACCATTCCCAACTCCTATATTTACTGAAATCCCTTATACTCCTATACATTCTTTTCCTCAACCTAAAGAATCTGTAAATTCTCGACATCCAACCTTTGAAAATCAATCAGTAAATATTTCTTCTTCTCCTCCTCCAATTAATGAAACAACTACAATCCCATCTCTTGTAAAACCCAAATATATTCCTATTTCCTCAACTGTACAATCTTTTGAACCTACCACTCTTCAAACACATCCTCTACCCCTCTAACCCCGCTAATTAGAGAAGTTTCTAATGCTGAGAACTCTGCTAAACATGGAAAAGTAAGGGGTGATGGTACTAAGGTAAATTTTACAGCTAGTGATGTACTAGTACCCACTAGCAAGTTAGTCCAAGAGGACTTGGCTGATACATCTATCTTTGCTCAGATTAGAGAGCTAGTAAGGAAGCAATTCCTCTCTCTAAAAATTGATGCTAAGTTGGATGGAACAGTTAGTCATGTGCTGCTATCTCAAGAATTGACAGACTTGTCAGCTAAAACTAAGATAAAAATTCTAGAGTTCAAGGAAAACTCAAGTATTCCTTCTGGATCCCTCTACTTTGAGGAGTTTGATAATATTCGGGGGAGCTTGTTTGCGATTCACAACCACCTGGTGAATTAGAGTGCTAAATTTTTAGTGGACAAGATAGATATATTCCTAACTAGGCTATCTGATTCTACAGCTCAGCTTAGCGTAGCTATCTCCTCTATCCCTACGTCTACTATCCTCGCTAACGCGATGGCTTGAAAGATGAAAGGTAGTATTGACACTGCTGCTAAGTAGCTTGAACACTACATTAGTAACTCAAGCTACACAATTTCATCAGTTTGGCGAGGAGCATGCCAAAATAGAGAGGAGCACAGATAAGAAAATTGAAGCTATGCATAAAGAAGTGGATACCACAAAGGATATCGGTCACAACATGGCTAAGGTGCTGGAGTCCATGGCCAGGTTTCTAGGGAATCAAGATAAGAAGCTGGATCGAATGCTAAAGGTGGTGGAAGAGATTTGGAAGAAGGTTGAAAAACCTTTGTTTGACCTTGATGTACTGGCTGAGAAAATGGAGTCTGCCTATAAGCTTATCAACGACAACACTGATGTCAAAGTCTCTAAAGCGTAGAAAACTCTCATCTATGCTATGGGCAAGTTGTTCCTTGAGTCAATTGAGTGTCTTGGAAATACGATCTCCATGTGTATAAAAAGCTGAATTTGATGAAGGATAAAGTCAATGACATGCAGTGCTATATCAATCAAATGGTCGCAGCTAGGATGTATGACTCAAGGGATATTGAGTTCATGGCTAGATCAATGCACTCAATCTGTCCAAGAATCATTGACATGGAGGCTCAATTGAAGATCGCTATCTCTGCTTTAGACTTTCGCAATATCCTATAATGCTTTCAATAGTTTGCCGACCAATGATTTGATCAAATAGCCCATCTTACGCGGTGCCATCATCTACTTCTTGAAGAGCTTAATAATCAAAACATCTTGACTCTTAAAGGGAAAGACAAGATTGGATCAGAAATCTCACTAGCCATCATAGGAAAGCAAGAGGACTTCCAAGCTACCCTTGACTCCTTTAACTAGTGCCTAGAGCAAATTGTGAAATGCCAGTTAACAAAGGGGGGAGAAGGTAGTGGAGGACGCAACAAGGATGGCATCACAATACAATCATTCCTTATCAAGCAGACCTTCGTGCCAACCTTAGGATCCTTAGTCTCAACAAACTTAGCAACAAAAATCGCATCACCAACAACATCAGCCCCATCATTCTTCATCGAGTAATCCTAAAGGCGGAACATCAAGCTCTCAGTAGCATAGATAGTTGTAGACTAGATATATAAAAACATGTAATATGGCTTTTCATGTAATCTTAGTTCTGAACACTTTTTGCTATTAAATGCATGTAGTCAAAGTTAAGAGCTTCTTAACTCAATATTTGATAATTAATGAAAATTACAAGTTTGTCCATCTAGTCAAAGTTAAGAGCTTCTTAACTCAATATTTGCTATTAAATGCATGTATGCTTCTATTTATAATCTGTTGCAGGAATATATGCTGAGACCAACTTTAAAGAAAAGCTGAAGTAGGACAAAGTCCAAACTTGAAGCATATTCCTCTAAGTATGGGGGAGCTGAGCTGTTTGAAGAAGATCCACTCAGTATGGGGGAGTCCAAATTGGCTAAGGAAATTCAATCAATGAGGGGGAGTCCAAACTGGCTAAGGAAATTTGTTCGCCACTTTTCTACTGATAAGTTTAATCTATAATGGTTCCAAAATCTCATGAACTATTGGCTAATAACAGTGCCAAAAACTTGTTCACAAATAAATATAGGTGTTGTCAATACCCCTTATCGCATAGAAAAATGATGATAACTGTAAGTATACAGTTGTGATGTAGTTTTAAAAGATATCGAACCCACAAGGAAGGAACCAGGTCTAAAGATAAAGTAGGGAAGAAACAAAGTAAAATAAAATAAAAATATATTAGAGATTTTTATAGGTAGGAAGATTAGAATGAAAAGTTGAGTAAATATAGATGTGATAGATTAGAGACTCTAAATAAATAGATTTTCACTTCGAACAAGTATAGCAGAGAAAATATGCAAGTTCAACAAAGATGTTATGACACACTAGATTAATCTAATAAACCAGTTCAACACACTCATATGTTCAATAATTCACCGCAGAGCAACACATGAAATAACTTTTCTAAGTCTAGCGCAAACGAGATAAGACTATTATATAAACCTGGACAACATTAATACTATGCTTAGTACGGGTCGCTCTCACATAGCCACATTTAGCAAGTTACCATTCCAAAAATGTTGGCTTACTAAACAGAGTTATATCACAGATCCAGTGATTATACACGATATTGTTAACCTAGAAACTACTCTTAAAATCAACTCCAAAGCATATAACTTGATTAATATAAATGACTTAGCATGAAATATGCAATATGACACATAGACATATCATAAACTTCAAAATAGAAAGTATAAGTAGAAAGCAAAGCAAAGTTGTAAGGTATCAAAGTGAAAGCTGAAGTTGATCAAACCATATACACTCTTTAATGGGAGTCATCAATTCTCACAATTCCTGCGTCTACTTTGAATTCAGTCCTGGCCAGTACAGAACCTCCACTAGGATGCTATTCTTTGCGAATATCGAACAAACAAATATTGAAGAATGAAAAATTTTATTGATAAGTGATTTACAAGTACACTTATACAACAATCGCTTGAGAATATAGAGAAATCTAGTGATTGAAATAAGGATTCGAATCACTTAAACATTTTCTCGCTAACACTTATGAATGTAGCGAATTCTCTATCTATACACACACTATATGTAACCCTGATCTTATTGCCACATCCACTGCACTATGATGCACAAAATTTGTGAAGTTTGGAGCCCTATTTATAGAGTTCAAAGGGTTGCATCTATCTAAATGAAGAGTCACGTCCATTGGTGAATGATTGCATCACTTCATTGTGATTGGTTGAGAAGCTTCAATCTAATCCACAATGGATAATCACCTTTTCATGATTGGTTGACTTCTGATAAGTGTCTTTTCATTGGTCGTTGATGGCGATTGATGGTGGTTGATCATGCTTATTTGGCAGTTGGTAGTTAAGAAGAAAAAACCAGAAAACTATCCAAGTCACGATCGTGATATACAAGTTGCGACTGTGAATCTTTGATTGACAAAATTCTATTCTGAAGGAGAACAGGTCGTGATCATGAATTGCATTTTCCTTCAGAATCCTCCTTGCAACTTCACCGATCTTTGACAGCTTCGATCCTAAGATAAATCTTTAAGTTCCACACATCTTTTTGCACCTTTTTCACTCTTTTTTCATAGAATTTCACTTTAGATAATTTTACTCCCAAGATTTACCTAGTATCTGCATTTGTATCAAAAACAACTACATACCACGTGAAATCTTTTATATGAAGTATAAAAATGACTTAAACTATAGTGCTTAATGTGTAAAATTAATATGATAATAAGTGTAATTATACACTTATCACTAACACTTGTAGAGACGCGTGGAGACACTGAGAAAATGGCTCATGTCAGAGGATTCTTTTTGCTTTGGACTTTAGTGAGGAATATCAAATATTCCGAACTGACACCTTTTTGAATTTTGAGGAACACTGGAAATCTTTATTAATTTCATCGATTTTTAACCTGAAAAGAATTGAAAGAATATTTCATTTCTCATAAAAGACGCTTAGTAGTACATGTGTTATTTAATTCTCTAAGTGTCAATGAATTCAAATTTTAATTAATAAAAGCTAACTCAGCATAGCTGAGTTGATATTCTTCTAAACTATGTAGTACTCAACATAGACTCAGCTTTTCCTACTCTAAGCCATAACTTAATTAATTACTCACCAAATTGAGTTTTTTAGCATTAAACTGACTCAAGTCAGCTTCATTAATTAAGAGTATACTTAGTAATCAATTAATTTCACTATCCTAGTCAGTTTGCTATTTCCAAAATGTTTGAGTACTATGAAGTACTATTAACTTGGGTTTTACAATCTCCCCCATTTTGGATAGATAGAAAACTAGGTAATAGAAGGGATTAATTGAATAAGATAATTTAGAGATATCAGAAAGACCTGGAAAGAGATGTAAGACTCCCTTGTGCTGAGTGACTTCCCTTAGTCAATTTAAACTGCCCCATACTGAGTGAGTGTTCTTCAAGCGGCTCAGCTCCCCCATACTAGAGGATTTTCTTTACTATGGGATTTAATCTTACTTTAGTTTTTCTTGAAGTTTGGTCTCTTATATGAGTTCCCACATCATATAATCAACTTCATAGTAGAAACATACATACAGCATAATAAAGTTAAGAAGATCTTAACTTGAGATAGAACTTGTAATTTTTATTGATATAAAGATAACTTAGTCAGTACATTACTTATATCCTGAACTAAGATTACAATGCTAAGCCCTATTACAAGTCTAACTATAGGTACATGGCTTTCTACTTTCTATGTGCTAAGGAGGAACAACCAGTCTTGTCTTAATTGTACCTTAACGGTTGCTGCTACTAAGGAGGTTGATGATGATGATGATGATGATGAGGTCATCTTGGAAGAGATCCCTTGTTAAGATTCAGCGTTCGGAGAGCATCTTCAGCTACCTTCTCCCCCTTTGCTATCTGACCTTTCACAATTTTTTGAAGGTAGAGGTTAAAGGTATCGAGGGAAGCTTGGAAGTTCTCTTGCTGGCCGATGATTTGAGGGGATATCTCTTGCTCCAGCTGCTACTTTCCTATGGAAGTAAGGAACTCCTGATCATTTAGCTCACTAAGAAGTAGATGGTGACATCTTGATAGGTGCGCAATCTGGTTAAACCCTAGACACGCAAACTGTTGAAAGCATTGAAGTAAAGCTCTGAAGTCCATTACAATCAGTGCGGTCTTTAGTTGCGCTTCCATGTTAAGTATCTTGGGTCCTATAGATGATATACACTTTGTAGTATAATTAATATCCTTAGCATCCAATATGCCCGTACTGACCAGAGTCCCAACATTCTTCTACAGGTCTTCTACCTTCGACTTGATGACATTCAGCTTGGTATGAATGGTCATATCAGTCTCAAGGCAACGCGATTCAGTAGGAGGCAGGCTTAGAGTTGACATTTCTAGAAAGATCTTCACCATTGCACTGATAAGAAATTTCTGTGAGGAGGAGATCTTGTTATCTGTGTTCTCATTGACTTCTCATTGGATAGAGTCTAATTTAGTGTGGAGAGAGTCAAGGTTAAACACATGTACCTTGTCCATCTTAGTGGAGATATCCATCAACAGCTTCCCTATTTGGTCTTTCTCATTATCATGATTCAGCAAGAACTTAGACTAAGTCTCCAACAGCTTGGTGATGTTGTGGGTGATATCCTTGGTAGTCTCTACCTCCAACAGCTTGTACTGAATGCCCTTTACTTTGACAAATGCTTTATTAAGCCCGGTTACAGCTTCAGGACACATAGTGTCCTCTTCCTTGGACCTCTTGGCATCACCCTACTCCTCTGATTCCTCAGAAAGAACCATTTTGCACTTTCTTTGGCATAGGGTTTCCTCAGCTTCAATCGCATCTTCTTGCTCCTTTGCCTACTACTTAGCAAGAAGTTTGGCCTTCACTTCTCTTTGTGTGTGGGTTTTGGCCTTCATTTACCTCCTTTTACATTAGCGATGAGCAAGGGCCTCATTAGCTTTGAATTTCACAATACTCTTCCCCTTAGCCTTAGAGGAAGCAGCCTTCTGCTTGGGAGAGGAGGTGGTGGTGGTGACTTTCTCCAGGATGCTAGAGATTAGCAACTTATCTGAGTCTTCACTATCCTCGAATTCCACCATGAAACCATCTTCATCCTCCTTTGAGATGTCAACTGGTACTACTATCGATACGTACTTAATCTTATGCTTCTGTTGTGCCTTATTGTACCTAGTATATATGTACCTGGTTGTAAACCAGCTTGCTGAAGTGATTCATATCAAACTTCTTCTTCACAAGCAAGACTATGTCACTAGACTCCCCCAAAAGCTTAGCAATGTCCACTTTCACCGCCCTCATCAATTCGGTTATGAGGTAACCGTAATGATAGACAGTAATCAGTTTAGTCAAATGGTGAAGAATCACCACTGGCCAGTTTAGCTTCTTACACTCTACCATATGGTAGACCACACACCTTTCAAAGTAGGTACATCTAGTCACAGACCTAGTTTTTGGTAGCAACATCTTCACCACCAGCTCATGATAAGCCCTAGCGATCTGGCTCATCCCACTCACTGCTATCTCCCCCGAAACATAAATTAAGGGGAGCTCCCAATCCTCTGGAATCACAATGGCATCTTCAGTACCAATTTTGTGGAGCAGAGTGTCTCTATTAGGCATATTGAGGATGCTCCCTATCAACCACAAGCAAATCAGAGTAGATTTTCCCCCAAAATCCATGATCAACACATCATTAAACCCCTGGATGGTGTAGAGGTTGGAGTAAAACAACCTGATAAGCCTAGTGATGGCTAGTCTTTCCATCTTAAAAAATGAGCTGAGGTGTTGCTGCTTTATTATTTTGTGCATGATTCTATTCTTCAGTAATCCCTCATAGTCGACCTCGTAGACAGGTACGAACTCCAAGTTATCAGCCCAATCCACCTTTGTGAAAGGGTGCCTTCTTCTAGAGCTAGCTTCTCTATCTTTCCTTCAACATTCACGATGATTTTATGGGAAGTGGTGTTCTTGAGTTTGAAAGTGGTTCTGGTAATCGCTATTTGAGAGAGGTTTGAGAGAATTTTAAAGAGAAAAGGGAATTAGGGATCGAATTTTCAAAAAGCAAGTAACCTTCTCTCTTCAACTCTTCAACTTTTATAGACAAACATCATCTCTCAAGGGTACGTAGCGCTTCCACTGCTCAAGATGAAACTGAATGCTGAGAATGGCATTTGATTAACCACCACAGTAAAATGGTGAGTTTTGAGAAAAATGGTTACACTTCAAATGCACGTCATTTTGAAAAACATAGAATTTGATTTTAACCTCGAAATTGTTCCTCACTCCATTACTTTAAAAATATAGGTAGTGTTATCCATGTTTCTTTTTGTCACACATAAATTTGAGGCAATTTGACATTATACCATAATCTTCTAATTGTTGCTTAATCCATAGCACTTTTGCTACCCAAATTCCTACGACTATGTACTCAGATTCTGCTGTACTCAGTGCGATAGAAGTTTACTTCTTATTGTACCACGAGACAAGACACTCTCCAAGGAAATGGAATCAACCTGTTGTACTTTTCTTTTCCAGGTTATCTCTACTATAATCAACATCCATGAATTCTCTAGGAGTGAAATCCAAGCTGTTGGGATACTATAGACCTACTTCAATCGAGCATTGCAAATACTGGAGAATTCTCTTTACAGTGGCTAAATGAGATTCTCTAGGGTCAGCTTAATACCGAGTGCAAAAGTATATAGCATAGTGAATGTCAAGCCTACTAGTTGTGAGATAAAGAAGAGATCCAATGATTCCTCTATAGAACTAGTTATCCACAGGTTTTCCAGCTTCATCTTTCCTCAGGATAGTATCAGTGTCCATGGGAGTGGACATTAGCTTCGAATGCTCCATGTCAAACTTCTTCAGGACTTCTCTAGCATACTTAGCTTGACTGATGAAAATTCCATCTTCAATTTTCTCGATTTGAAGACCAAGGAAAAAGTTGAGCTCTCCCATCATAGACATTTCATATTCGCTTTTCATCTGCTTGCTGAACTCCTTGAATAGCTTCTCATCAGTTGCTCTAAATATGATATCATCAATATATATTTTGACTAGCAACACATCTTATTTTCTTTTCTTGATGAATAGAGTTGTATTTGCTTTTCCTCTTTCATGGTCTTTGCTGGTCAAGAAATTAGTAAGCCTCTCATACCAAGCTCTAGGAGCCTACTTTAATCCTTAGAGAGCTTTCTTCAATTTGAAAACATGCTCAGGATTCTTCGGATCTTCAAAGCCAGGAGGCTGGCTAACATACACTTCTTCTTGAATGAATCCATTCAAGAATGAGCTATTGACATCCATTTGAAGCAATTTGAAGTTCATTTGGGATGTGAAAGCACATAGGATTTGAATTGCTTTAAGCCGAGCTATAGGAACATAAGTCTCATCATAATCGATGACTTCTTGCTAATTGTAGCCTTGCGCAACAAGCCTGGCTTTGTTCTTGAAAACAGAGCCATCTTCATCAATCTTGTTCTTGAAAACCCATTTGGTTCCAATGACCGATTTCCCTTTAGGCTTAGGAACTAGATCCCAAACATCATTACGCTTAAACAGATCGAGCTCCTCTTGCATTGCGATCATCTAATAATCATCTTCTTCTACATCTTAGAACTTCTTCAGTTTGTGTCATCACTGGATTATGAAAATCATCAAATATTCTATCTAGTGGATGGTTGTGATGACCTCTATTCTCTTTTGGAAGACTCGGATCAACTACTGGATGATCGACAATGGGTTGCTGAGGTGGAGGTTGATCTTCGCTATCATTAAAGTTGATTGAAAGATCATCATCATCTTTGACTTCCTCAGCTTCAAGTTCTTGCATTGGGTTGGGCAGCAAGAGAGTGGTATACTGAGTGGATCTGCTTACTGGGGTACTCCTTCATCTTCATCAGATGGATGTCTATATGCATTATTAGTTTCATCAAAATCTACATGCATAGACTCCTCTAATAAGTCGGTTCTTTTAACATATATTTTATATACCCTACTATTAGTTGAGTATCCTAGAAAGATACCTTCATCAAACTTAGGATTAAACTTACCTAGTTGCTCCTTGGTGTTAAGAATAAAGCACCTATAGCCAAATGATTTAAGATGACCAATCTTAGGCTTGCACCCTCACCAAAGTTCATAAGGTGTTTTCTCCAAAATTGGTCGAATTAATCCCCGATTCAAGATATAACAGGCCGTGTTAATAGCTTCTCCCTAAAAGTAATTTGGTAGATTGTTATCACTCAGCATGGATCGAGCCATTTCAACTATGGTTTTATTCGTCCTTTCTACAACCCCATTTTGTTGAGGGGTATAGGGAGAGGAGAAGTTGTGGTCAATCCCATGCGCTAGACAGAATTCTCTGAAATGGAAATTTTTGAATTCAAGTCCATAATCACTTCAGATTCTACTAATTTTAGTTCCTATTTCAATCATTATCTATTCACTGAGCTTGACAAAAGATTCATATATCTCGTCTTTGTTACTTAGTAAGACTACCCAAGTGAATCTCGTGAAGTCATCCATAACCACCAATAAGAATCTCTTACCTCCCATCCTCATAGGCTGAACTAGGATAAAAAGATCTAGGTGGAGGAGCTTCAACGATCGCTTAGTTACTACGTGATTTATTAACTTAAACGATTTCTTAACTTGCTTACCTAGCTGGCAAGCTGAGCATTTATCCTTTTCAATGCTAATGCTGGGTAAACCTACAACTAATTTGCTTTTTGGCCAGTTTGGACAGAATGCTCATATTAATATGACCCAACCTTCTATGCCAAAGCCATGATTTATCCTCCTTAGATACAAGACACACATTAGTGGAACCTGGGGATAAATCAATCATATATACATTATTGACTCTAGGAGCAAAGAGAATAATTGAATCAGTCTTACAGTCAATAACTGAAGAGCCTACTGAGTTGAATGCAACCTTTATAGCCTTTGTCACAAAGCTGGCCTAAACTTTAGACCATTTAATAGAGAAACCTCTTCGATTGAGGAGAGACCCCAACAATGCCACAGCCTACAATCTTGCCTTTCTGGTTATCTCCAAAACTAACACTTCCATTTCTTTTATGCTCTAATGAGATGAACTGGCTTTCATCTCCCATCATATACCTTGAGCATCCTCTATCCACATACCACATTCTAGAGTCATCAGCGAATCTAAGGCTCACCTGTAAAATAGTTACATTTTCTTAGGTACCCATGCTTTTGAGCTAGGTCCTCCCTTATTAGTAGTGCTTAAATTATTCAAGTCATACTCATCATAATAACCATTTTTATGCCTACATGTAACTGTGGCATATCCATCTTTTCCGCAAAAACCACAATCCATTTTTGCTTTTCTTCTTTTTAGAGAAATTGTTCCTCTTAGAATTGCGAGTTTGGTTACTCGAAGGTTGACTGTTGGCTGGATGAGGATTCTATTTCTTCTTCAAAGCTATTACCTCAGCAGTCAACTCATCTAATTGCTTAGTGAGTTTGCTATTTGAACAATCTGGATACTCAGCTTTTTCTTGAAGAAAGTGGATATTAAGAGATAAGGAAGTGAAAGTGTCTTCCAAATCTTCACTTCTCCTCACTAGCTCTTTGATGTTTTTCATCAACTTGTTAGTCAGTTTCATAACCTCAAAGAGAGCCTGGGTGAATTCTTCAATAGATAAGGGGATTTCAAGATGTACCATATCTTGAGGAGCCTTTCCCTTGTTACGCTTAGCTTCAGAGTCAGTAGCAGATTGATCTCTACCAGCGGTAGATGTTGAGCCTTAGCCCCTTTGATTTCCAATGATCATAAGATAGAGGTTGGTTGAATCAGTCACTTCCACATCGGACAATGAGGATTCTTCTGGGTCTTTCCATGTTGCAACAAGTGCCTCATTCTTCTTTTTGAACCTCTTCTTGAATTTGTCCTTCTTCACCTTTGGATAGCTGGATTGAATATATCCTTTTTCTCCACAGCCAAAGCATTTGATATCTTTGTTATGCTCCTTTTTGGGTCCTTCTTCAGCTCCACGTCGATGCTGAGTTAACTTGATTTGGTGGGAAACTTCTTCTTGTTGAACTTCCTATCCTTCTTCATGAAGCATTTGAAACGCCTAGTCAAAAGGGTCATTTTCTCATCAGAGTCACAGCTAGTGGACTCATCAGATGAATCAACTTTCAGGATAATGGATTTTCCCTCTCTTTCCTTACCTTAACACCTCTTGGAGTCATTAGAATACTTTCTTAAAGACATCTCATGAGTCAGCAAGGTGCTTATCAGTTCATCATAGTTGTAGGTCTTCAGATCATGAACCTCCTTAATAGTGCTCTTCTTGGAGTCCCACTCTAAGGTAAGAGTGCGCAGAATCTTCTTAATGAGCTCCTCCTCGGTGAACTCCTTTCCCAATCTCTTCAGTTCATTAACAATGTTAATGAACCTGGTATTCATGCTTTGAATACCCTCGCTGGCGCCCATTGAGAACATCTCATACTCCCTCAGCATGAGATTGATCTTCGACTCTTTGACCTTATACGTCCCCTCATAGATAATCTCCAGCTTCTTCCAGATTCCTGTGTTATCTTGCATCCTAAGACCTTGTTAAACTCAATAAGATCTAGTGCACAGTGTAAGTAGTTAATCGATGCTACATTCTCCTTGAGAAGCCTCAAGTTAGCATTTTCATAGTCCTCTGGATCTACTGGAACATGAATTTCGTTCCTCATAATAGTGGGAACTCTAGGGCCTAGCTCAAATGCGAGCCAAGCCTGCATGCTTTGCGATTGAATGAAGTTTTTCATGCGATTTTTCCAGAATGTGTAATGATTACCATAAAAAAGAGGTGGCCTAATAACAGACATTCCCTCCTTTAAGAGAACTTCCTGACCTGAGCTAGAATTGTAATTGTTGTAAGCCATTTATAGATCTTTATTTAAAGACGATTAGTCAATAAGTTGAGCACTCATTCTGATACCACTTGTTGGTCCTTAGGTAGCTATAAATAACATTAGAGGGGGGTAAATGCATATCTTGTTTACTTTTTGGATTTATGAAAATTATTTAACCTAGTTAAGCTTTTAGATGCGTACTGAGTTATGTGTGCTAAGTTGATCTAAAAACTTATAAACTGCTCAGCTTCGCTAGCACAGTTTATCTTCAATCTCTCACTGAGTACTCTACTCAGCTCGGATCGGTTTTTCAAGCAATAAACACTTAACAAAAGGAAGAATGATGAATGAGCTGGGCGCAATAAAAGCTAGATCAAAAATTCAGAACTTCAACACCTGATTTTATCCTAGTTCAGCCCCGAGCCTACCTTCAGTCCCTAGATTCCTTCTTCGAGATTTAATCCACTAGTGTTTGTTCCTTACTTAGGTGGAGCAGCCTTTACAACACATAGACATAGTTTCACAGAAAGTACCTTTCTTTCTAACTACCACTCAACTTAGTTTGGGTACCCTTCCCAAACTAACACTCAGATTTGAAATAAAATTTGCGGGCTGAATTCAACTTATAAAATGTTGAATCCTTACATTGTTAAATCTAAGTAATTGATTCTCTCTATTACAAATAGATTTGAAATGGTTGTTTACTGATTACTTGAATTTGGAATTTCTTGAAGTTGGGAGTATTTGCGTAGAGTTTCATCCTTTAAAGGAATTCAAGGTGATTCACCAAGTTCGAACATTTGCTTCTGTCTTCTATTTTTACTTGAAGCTTCACGAAGTAGTCGTTGCAAACTTTTCATCCTTGCAGTTCTTCAATTTATCTTCTCTTCATATCATTCAAATCTTCCAGTTGGAGATAGATTTCAGGATGTTTGGAGATAGAAATTTGAACATTGAGGCATGATAAAATTCCATTGATAAAATCTCATTTATCTTCAAGAAAAACGAATTGAGGGAGAGGCGCGTGAAATGCAACATGGAGTCTTGTGATTAGTTTATATTGCTGATGCTTGCAGAGATGCGTGGAGATACTAAGAAAACGACGCATATTAGAGGATTCTTTTTGCTTTAGACTTTAGTGAGGAATGCCCAACATTCTGTACAAACACATTTTTTTATTGTGAGGACCACTAGAAATCTTCATTAATTTCAGCTCTTTTTAACCTAAAAAGCATCGAAAGAATTTCATTTCTCACAGAAGATGTTTAGCAGCACATGTGTCATTTAATTCTCTAAGTGTCAATGAATTCATCTTTTAATCAATAAAAGCTCACTCAACACAGCTGAGTTGATATTCTTCTAAACTATGTAGTACTTAGCACAGACTCACCTTTTCATACTATAAGCCATGACTTAATTAATTACTCACCAAACTAAGTTGTTTTATCTTAAATAGACTCAAGTCAGCTTCATTAATTAAGAGTATACTTAGTACTCAATTAAACTATCCTAGTTAGTTTGATATTTCCAAAACGTTTGAGTACTATGAAATACTATTAACTTAAGTTCTACACTCGGCGTGGGGGATAGACATAATCAGAGAGATCCAGCCTTCCTCTACCAACAAACATAGGTTCATCATGGTGGTAGTAGATTACTTCTTAAAGTGGGTGGAAGGCGAATCTTACACAAACATCATTGCCAAGAAAATGGCCAAGTTCATAGAAAAGCACATATTTGAGCAGAACAGGTTGCCTCACCATATTGTATCTGACAATGGAGTCCAATTTCAAGGTGCGATGGTAGAGTTGATAAGGAAATATAGCATGGAACATCACCATTCCTCCCCGTACAGACCTCAATCCAACGGAGCAGTAGAAGCGGCTAACAAGTCAATCAAGAAGATCCTTAGTATGATGGTGGTCACCTATAGAGATTGGGCAGACAAACTTCCCCTGGTAGTTTCAAGAAACCGAACAAGCATCAAGTCCTTGATAAGTGTATAATTACACTTATTATCACATTAATTTTATACAATAAACACTATAGTTTTAGTCATTTTTATACTTCATATAAAAGACTTCACGTGGTATGTAGTTGTTTTTTATGCAAATGTAGATACTAGGTAAATCTTGGGAGTAAAATGAGCTAAAGTGTAAGTCTATGAAAAAAGAGTAAAAAAGGTGCAAAAAGATGCGTGGAACTTAAAGATTTGGCTTAGGATTGAAGCTGTCGAAGATTGGTGAAGTTACAAGAAGAATTCTGAGTAAAACTCAATTCACGGTCGCAACAATCATTCGCGGTCGTGACTTATTTACTTCAGAAACAGAAGATTGCCAATCAAAGATTAACGGTCACGACATGTGTATCATGGTCGCTACATGGATGGTTTTCTGGTATTATCTTTTTAACTAACAATTGCCAGATAAGCATGATCAACCGCCATCAACTACCAATGAACAGACACCTATCAGGAGTCAACCAATCATGAAAAGGTGCTTATCCATTGTGGATTAAATCAAAGATTCTCAACCAATCATAATGAAGAGATGCAATCTTTCACCAATGGACACAACCATTCGTTTGGGTAGACGCAACCCTTCGAACTCTATAAATAGGGCTCCAATTCTAACCAATTTCGTGGAATGCCTTCAGTTCAAAAAAGGAAGTGTAGAACGTATAGTGTGTGTGTAGATAGATTCGCTACGTTCTTAAGTGTTAGCGAGAAAATGTTTAAGTGATTCGAATCCTTGTTTCGATCACTAGATTTCTCTATATTCTCGAGCGATTGTTGCATAATTGTACTTGCAAATCACTTATCAATAAAAGTTTTCGTTCTTCAATATTCGTTTGTTCGATATTCGCAAAGAATAGCATCCTAGCGGAGGTTCTGTACGGGCCGAGATAAATTCAAAGCAAACGCAGGAATTGCAAGAATTGATGACTCCTATTAAAGAGTGGATACGGTTTGATTAACTTTAGCTTTCACTTGCATACCTTACATCTTTGCTTTGCTTTCTACTTATACTTTCTATTTTAAAGTTTATGATATGTCTATGTGTCATAATGTGTATTTCATGCTATGTCTTTTATGTTAATTAAGTTATATGCGTTGGTGTTAATTTTTAGAGTAGTTTTGGTGTTAACAATATCGTGTATAATCACTGGATCTGTGATATAACGCTATTTAGTGAGGCAACATTTTTGGAATGGTAACTTGCTAAATGTGGTTATGTGAGAGTGACCCGTACTAAGCATAGTATTGATGTTGTCCAGGTTTATATAATAGTCTGTGGTGAATCATTGAACATCTGAGTGTTTTGAACCGGGTTTGTTAGATTAGTCTAGTGCGTCGTAGCATCTTTGTTGATCTTTCATGTTTTCTCTACTATACTTGTTCGTAGTGAAAATCTATGTATTTAGAGTCTCTCAGCTATCACATCTATATTTACTCAACTTTTCATTCTAATCTTCCTATCCAAAAATCTCAAAACTATTTTTATTTTCTTTTACTTTATCTTTCCTTGTTGATCCTTAGACCTAGTTCCTTCCCTATGGGTTCGATATCTTTTAAAACTACATTGCAACTATATAGTTACAGTTATCATCATTTTTCTATGTGATAAGGGGTATTGACAACACCCACATTTTTCGTGAACAAGTTTTTGGCATTATTATTGAGGATAAATCTTATTAAACGAGTATAGCCAAGTCTCACGAACAAGTTTTTGGAACCATTAAGTTAGTAAACTTATCAGTGGAAAAGTGGCGAACACATGTCAGTGGAGCTAATGCCATATTGGAGACACATTTGAGGAGTCGTACAATTGGGTACGCACGTCTCGAGAAAGAGAACTCACAAGGATTACCAATTGCATGGGATGGAAATGGACGGGTTCTAACAATAGTGGGGTTCATTATGAATAGCTATGGATGCTACCTACCAAGGAAAATTGGTTGGACCAAATTTCCCAAATTTAAATAAAAGGGGTTATTTGAATGTCGATGAAAATAGTAGGAAATATGTATTTAATTAAAGTCCTTATATTAAATGCATGTACATATACTAATGTCTAAACAATTTCTATCTTATATCTAGGTTGAACAATGCATCCAAACATAAACCTTTGCTCAATTCTTGATAACAAACTAGATGGTTCAAACTTTACTGATTGGTTTAGGGTGGTGAAGATAGTCCTCAGATCCGAAAGGATAGCTTATGTTTTGGATGAGCCCCTCCCTAATGAACTTGATTCTTATACCAATGAACATCAGGCATGGGAGAAGCACATAATGGATCGTGAAATGACAACCATGAATTCTGAGCTTCAAAAACAACATGAGAGCATGGATTTATATACCTTGATTCTCCATCTTTGGGATATCTTCTCAGAGCAAGCCAAGTCCGAGAGATTTGATACATCAAAATTCTTATTTAAAACGAGGATGCAGGCTGGCACTTCAGCACCTCAGCATGCTCTTAAACTATTAGGTTATATAGAGAAGCTGACTTGACTGGGTTTCGTGATGGATGATGAATTGGGTGTGGATCTAATCCTTGCTTCATTCACTGATATTTATTCACAATTGTGACTAATTATTATATGAACAAGTTTACTGCTAATTGAGAAAACCAAACCTTCCAAGGGTGGATCCCATTTTGGAAAGAGTTTGAGTGCCAAGAAGAAAATCAGTATGAAGAAGAGAAGTAAGAAAGGAACTACAAATGTCTACTTCCAATGTGGTAATGCTGGTCATTAAAAGAAGGATTGCAATATTCAGAATTTTGAACAAGTGGAAAAGAAGCCAAGTGAGGCATCTACTTCAAGTATGTTCATGATAGAGAGTTTATCTACAGTTTCTTATGAGTCTACATGGGTATTGGATACTAGTTGTGGTACTCATATCTGTACTTTTGTGTAGGTGTTGCAAAATAGTAGGAGGCTTGCAAAGAGGGAAATGGACCTAAGAGTTGGAAATGGAGCACGGGTTACTGCAAAAGCTTTAGGGACATATAGCCTTTGTTTTCCTAGCTGCCTAGTTTTAGCTTTGAACAATTCCTCTTATATTCCTGCTAGCACTAAGAATATTAATTCTACTATGCGTTTAGTAACAGATGGATTTGACATTTTATTTTCTAATAATAAATGTCAAATTCGACGTAATAATGTTATTTATGCTTGTGGAATATGTGTCGATGGCATTTATGTTCTAGATAGCAAAACTAAAATTCTAAATATGAACGTTGTTAAGAAATTGAAGTTAGATAATGAGAAATCCTCATACTTATGGCATTGTCGTCCAGGCCATATAAGTGAGACGCGCTTAACTAAGTTGCATAAATGTGATGACTTGGGCCCAATGGAATGGGAATCCTATGGGGTATGCAAACCTTGTTTAAAGGGAAAGATGACTAAGAAACCTTTCAAAGGAAAGGGTCAGCGTGCCACTAGTACTTTAGAAATAATATATTCTGATGTATGTGGTCCAATGAGTGTTAAACACATGAGGGTTCATCTACTTCATAACTTTTTTCGATAATTACTCATGATATGGTTATTTGTACCTAATGAGGCACAAGTCTAAAAGTTTTGAGAAATTTAAAGTGTTGAGAACCCAAGTAGAGAAACAGCTAGGAAAAAATATCAAGACCCTTCCATTTGATCTAGGCGGTGAATACTTTAGCCAAGAGTTTTAGGATTATATATGGGATAATGGTAATTTATTCCAGTGGACACCTCCTTATACATCCCAACACAATGGAGTGTCGGAAAGGAGAAATCAAACCCAACTCGATATGGTTTAATCCATGATGAGCCAAGCATAACTCAGCAGGTCCTTCTGGGGTTACGCACTTGGGAGCGCAATTTATATTATAAATAGATTACCCTCGAAATTAGTTAATCAAACACTACACGAAAGTGGTATGGTAAAAAACCAACTCTTTCACACTTGAGAGTTTGGGGATGTCATGCTTATGTAAAGAGGACAAGTTCAGATAAGTTGGGTGCTAAGTCTAACAAGTGTCTATTTATAGGTTACCCTAAGGAGACTATGAGTTATACCTTTTATGATCCTAAGGAACAAAAGGTACTTGCTATTAGACATGATGTATGCCCTAGAGGCAAATTAGGGTTATATATATATCTTTATTAACTATAATGTACAAGCGATTTTGGATTATTATTAATAATAATAAAGGCATCTTTGTTGCTTATCAATGGTTTTAATATGTGTATCTCGTTGGTATCATATATGTATAGTATTAAATATGTATATGCACATTGATGAGATAAAGTCCATGACTACTTCATAGCGTAAAAGAGCAAGGACATGGTAGGAGCTATGTAGTGTGAGAATTGAAATTACGTGTTACTATGAATAGTCTAAATATCCCTAGTCATAGTTTCATTGAGAATGGACATTAATACGGATAGACTAGCATGTGTAGGCTTACTCCTTGGATTAGATCCAAGTAGCCGATCTCACGAACTAAAGGTGGTACCTTGAGTTAACACATGAATGTATTCGGGTAATACATTAGAGACCTCTATAAGATAGACACTCGAAAATAACTATATCCATGTGTTGGTGTCATGTCTTATTGCAGTAGTAGTACAAGTATCCTCAGACCTGAGATACTAGTTAACTTGTGTAGGAGTTTCTATACTTTGGGTCATACTTATTCCTACCTTTGCAATCAGGATGACACGGGTGATTATAGGTATAGTGATGATCACATGTTGGTAAGCTGAGTAGTCAAGATGAGATCCATCGATCCTGATATAGTGATATAAAAGGAGATGTACCTTAGGGCCCCTTGTTGAAGTGACACACTCAAAAACCTCTGATAAGAGTATAAGATTGATAGAACAGGTTTCTAGTCAATCTTGACACATATTGGCCAAGTGGTGTTCTTCGTGAATAAGTCTAATTCCAGGATAGTTATGGCTATTACATGAGCTGACACTTAATGCGAGCTCAAAAAATGAGATGGTACTTGACCAGATGTAAGGAGTGTATTGTATTGGTTAGTACTGCAGAACGGGATCAAGTCACAAGCACGTGACGTTCCAAGTATCGGGGGATCATACGCCTTTGCTAGAAAGCCCATTTGATCGTCTAGAGCTATTGGGTAACATATCGGTCTGGAACACTGAGCCTAAAGGTTCCTAGATGGGAAGCCAAGTTTAGGTTAACCTCTAGTAGCTCAATACTTTGGGATCCTATGAGGTCACAAAATTTGGGTCTTTGTCAGACTAAGTAAAGAACCTATAGACTAGGTCTATGCCAAGAATATCTGGTTGTTGCATTCGTTAGAAGAACTATTATTTGGTTAAACCAAATTAATAATTAAAGGGAATAAAAAGAAAATGGGGAAATATTGAATGAAGCGGAGTAAGGGAATTTTTCCTGTTGCGAGTGGGCCCCAAACAAACACGGGATATTCAAAAAGGGCCTATGTGGCTGCCTCTCAACTAAAAAGCTGATAGGCCGCTAGCGCATTGGGTAAGCTTGCTAGCGCGGTGGCCAGTAAGCCCGCAAGCATGGGCTTGCGGCACAAGGCAAGCCCGCTAAGGTTTTCCTTGTGATAGGATCCACGGGTCCAAGTGACCTGCGTGGCTAACCCGCTAAGTGGGATGGGAATATTCCCATCCCACTTTGTGTTTGAGGGGGAGTCAAGCACTCCCCCTTTTTCCCTATATATAGGCTTCCAGCTCTTCGTTATTCAACATTTCAGCTTAGGTTTTCTCTCCGATTTTGACTTTTCTTTCTTTCTTCGTTATGTGAGATCCATCACAAGTTTCTCCAAACAAAGAAGAATTCTTTTGAAGGCTCTTTCTAATTAAAGTAGCCTTCTCGGTTTTATTTTTGGATTGGTCTTCAAGTGGTCTAGCTGCTGTCTACTAACGGGTTCTACCTCAACGAGGTTTTGGTCGGTGAAGATCTCTGTGGATCAATTGTATAGGCCATCCTAGTTTGGAGGCTTGTGCTAATGAAGTTCTGCCAAATTACTTTAAGAGAACACAACAACCAAAGAAAGAGAAATCACACATCAACTGGTAATGTTCTAAACTTAGATGCTAGGTTTCTTTTATAAACTTTATAAACCTAAAAGCATCTATGGAATGTTTTAACTTAGATTGTATCAATCATGGCATGCTTTGCAGATCCTTTAGCTTAATTTTAAGTTTTGAAATTCCGCCTTGCAACAATTGCATGTTCAATTACTGTCTTGATTAACTAGCAGTGGTATCATAGCCTGCCTTTTGCTATGCATAATTGATTATAATATGTTAAAATGATATTTTCTGTGAATTGATTAAAGTGTGTTATGAATGACTTAGGTTTCAATTCCTGTTATAGAAAATGATGTGATAACTAGATTAAGGTTTTGCTCAAATTTAGTCAAGGTGATTATCATATAAATTAGCAAGGTTTTACCACATGTGTAATGCTTTGATTGAGGGTCATCCTATACTTCACTCAATTAAAGAACAAAATCTTTAAATCATAGTTATCCGTGGTACAACGAATCAAAGTGCTCGTGGTTAAATTTCCAAGGATTGGACTTGGCTTCTCATTCACTTTAAGGGGGGTCTATCCTACCTAGATATCTCCATCTGTATTAGATTCAAAAGTACCCAAGTGACTTTTATGACTTAGTCGATTTCTAGTATGGGCGTAGGATTTCGCATATGGTTTTACAAACATGGTTTAAGATGTTAAATTAAAACTTATAAACATAGGTGTACTGACTTAAAAATGAACCTTGTTTGTTTACATGCTATGTGGAGTCTTGGCATAATAGAATGATTATGCTATACCAGTCCCGAGTATGTTCCCTTAGAGTTAATAATTCCAAATAACCCGGAATTATTATTTTCATAATCATATCCATCGTATAAGACCAAGACTAGGGTGAGACCAGTGATACTACAATAATATTAAGGCTGTATATGGTCTTCCCATCATAAGTTATGATACGAACCTTATTAATGGATGTAAGCACATGTACAACATGCCTCTCCTTAATATGTGTTTGGTAATGAGACTAGATGGGGTTAATGCCTTAACTAAAATGGGTTAGTTATCCATATTATTAGAGCTAAAGCCAGATTGGAGACACATTTGAGGAGTCATACAATTGGGTACGCACATCTCGAGAGAGATAACTCAAATGGATAAGAAATTGCATGAGATGCAAATGGACAGGTTCCAACCATGGTTTTCTAGTTATGGCTTGACCTGCTATAGCTTAGGGCATGATGAATGGCTATGGATTCTACCTACTAAGGAAAATTGGTTCCACCAAATTTTTTGAATTTAAATAGAAGGGGCTATTTGAATGTCGAGAAAGTAGGAGGAATTTTTGTATTTAATTAAAGACCTTATATTAAATGCATGTACATATACTAATGTCTAAAAAATTTTTATCTTATATCTAGGTTGAATATGATCAATGACAAAAATACTCGCATTGACATTGGTCCTCTTATTAACATAAAATATGATGTTTATAACTTCAATTACTGGTTTGAGACTGTTAAAGGAGTTCTTCAAATCTACTATATGGATTATGTTTTAACTAATCTAAGTCCCAAACATCCCGACAAGAATTCTTTTGCATGTGAGATGAATGACTATGAGGAGCACAAGGGAAACTGTGAGTTTGTTGCAAAACTCATATTAGACCACATGCTCTCGAAGTACACATGCGTGTACAAAGGATTGGACCTCGCAACCATGATTCATCATCTCAATTCGGGGGAAAGTTTAGAGGATGAACTATTCCATAGTAAATTGCGGGAAGACATCTCAGCAGTAGAGTTATTTTTGAACATATATGACAACTTAGAATATTAAGAGAGTTGGGAGTTGAGTACAATGAGAAATCTTTGAGGGAAATGGTGTTGAGGGTATTACCCAATAAATATGATTCCTTCAAAAAGATGCTTAAGGAGTGTTCTCCCAACTGTACCTTGGTCTAACTCATGGCTTACTCGAGATTTATGAGATTGAGTTTCGAATAAACTCAACGAGTAAGCTAATGCTGAGGACCTTTAGTTGAAGAAACTCAAAGGTTTAAAAAAAGTTAAGAGAAAGCTCATGAGGAAGTTAGAATTGAAGAAGGAAAAAGTTTCTCGTGAAACAGGCTCATTGGATGATGATAGTTGTGGCTCAAACATTTGGAGGTATGTTCATACTAGAGAGTTTCTCTAAAGTTCCCTATGAGTATACTCGGGTATTAAAAACTGGTTGTGGTACTCATATATGTACTTCTATGCAAGGATTGCGGAATAGTAGGAGGCTTGCAAGGAGGGAAATGGACCTAAGAGTTAGAAATGGAGCACGGGTTGCTGCAACAGCTGTAGGGACATATAGCCTTCATTTACCAAGTAGCCTAGTTTTAATTTTGAACAATTGCTATTATATTCCTACTATCACTAAGAATATTTTCTGTTACGCATTTAGCAATAAAGGGATTTGAAAATTTATTTTCTAATATTAAATGTCAAATTCGACGTGATAATGTTCTGTATGCTTGTGGAATATCTATTGATGGCATTTATATTCTAGATACTAAAACTGAAATTCTGAATATATGAGCATTGTTAAGAAATCGAGATTAGATAATGAGAAATCCTCTTACTTATGGCACTATCATATAGGCCATATAAATGAGACTCGCTTAATTAAGTTACACAAATGTGGAGACTTAGGCCCAATGGAATGGGAATCCTATGGTGCATGCGAACCTTGTTTAAAGGGGAAGATGACTAACAAACCTATCAAAGGAAAGTGATAACATGCCACTAGTACTTTGGAAATAATAAATTCCGATGTATGTGGCCAATGAGTGTTAAGACACATGAGGGTTTCGTCTACTTCATAATCTATATCGACGATTACTCATGATATGGTTATCTATCTCTTATGAGGCACAAGTCTAAAAGTTTTGAGAAATTCAAAGAGTTCAGAATCGATTGAGGTGGTGAATACTGAAGCCAAGAGTTTCAGGATTATCTAAGGGATAATGGTATTTTATCCTAGTGGACACCTCCTTATACACCCTAACATAATAGAGTATCAGATAGGAGGAATCAAACCCTACTCGATATGGATCAGTCCATGATGAGCAAAGCATAACTCAGTAGATCCTTTCGAGGTTATACACTTGAGAGTGCAGTTTATATACTAAATAGAGTGCCCTCTAAATCAGTTGATCAAAATCCATACAAAATTATGGTATGGTAAGAAATCCGCTCTTTCTCACTTGAGAGTTTGGGGATGTCCTACTTACGTAAAGAGTGTTGGTTTTTAGATAGCTTATAAACAACCGTAGAAGGGGGGGGGGTGAATGAGTTTCTTGGTTACTTTTTGGATTTATAAAATATTTGAACCAAGTTAAGTTTTTAGATGTGTGTTGAGTGATGTTGTGATGAGCAGGTCTAAAAACTTATAAACTGCTTAGCTTCACTAGATAGTTTATCTTCAATCGCTTGTTGAGTAATCTACTCATCACGAATTAGTCTTTCAAGAAAAATGATAAGTATAGAAAGAATGATGAATGAGTTTGAACATGGTAAAAGCTAATATGAAAGTTAGAACTTCAACACCTGGTTTTATCCTGGTTTGGCCCCGAGCCTACCTTTAGTCCTCGGATTCCTTCTCCGAGCTTAAATCCACTAGTGTTTGTTCCTTAGTTAGGCAGAGCAGCCTTTACAGTGGGTAGACACTTTTTACAGAAAGTACCTTTCTTTCTAACTACCACTCAACTCAGTTTGGGTACCCTTCCTAAACTGACACCAAGATTTGAATAAAAATTTGCAAATTGAATTCAACTTATAAATTGTTGAATCCTTACAATGTTAAATCTAAGAATGATTCTCTCTACTACAAACAGATTTACAATGGTTGTTTGCTGATTTGCTTGAATTTGGAATTTCTTGAAGTTGTGAGTATTTGTAAAGAGTTTCAAATCTTAAAGAAATTTGAGGTGATTCACCAAGTTTGAACGTCTACTTCAGTTTTCTATTTATACTTGAAGCTTTACGAAGTAGCCATTGCAAACTTTTCATCCTTAAAGTTCTTCAATTTCTATTCTCTTCATATATTCATATCTTCCAATTGGAGACAGATTCCAGGATGTTTAGAGATAGAAATTTTGAACATTGAGGCATGATAAAATTCCATTGACAAAATTTCATTTGTCTTCAAGCAAAACAATATGATAGAGAGGCATGTAAAATGCAATGTGGAATCTTGAGAATGGTTGACATTGCTGACGCTTGCAGAGTCGCGTGGAGACACTAAGAAACAGCGCATGATAGAGAATTCCTTTTGCCTTGGACTTTAGAGAAGAATCTCCAACATTCTGTACTGACACCTTTTATCTTGTGATGACTATTGGAAATCTTCTTTAATTTCAGTGTTTTTTAACCTGAAAAGCATATAAAGAATATTCCATTTCTCACAGAAAACATTAGTAGTATAAATGTCATTTATTTCTCTACGTGTCAAACAATGTAGCTTTTAATTAATAAAAGCTAACTCAGCACAACTAAGTTGATATCTATCTAAACTATGTAGTACTCAGCATAGACTCAGCTTTTCCTACTCTAAGCCTTAACTTAATTAATTACTCAGCAAACTGAGTTGTTTTTCCTTAAACAAACTCAAGTCAGCTTCATTAATTAAGAGTATACTTCGTACTTAATTAATTTCACTATCCTAGATAGTTGCTATTTCTAAAATGTTTAAAAACTGTGAAATACCATTAACTTGGGTTCTACAATCTCCCCCATTTTGGACAGTTAGCAAACTAGGTAATAGAAGATGTTAATTGAATAAAATAGTTTAAAGATATCAAGAATACCTGGAAAGTGATGTAAGACTCCCTTAAGTTGAGTGACTTCCCTTAGTCAGCTTGAACTCCCCCATATAGAGTGAGTCTTCTTCAAGCAGCTCAGCTCCCCCATGCTTAGAAGATTTTTCTTCATTTTGGGACTTTATCTTACTTTAGCTTTTCTTTGAGGTTGGTCTCTTTGTATGAGTTCTTGCATCATATTATCAACTGATAGCAGAAACATACATACAACATAATAATTTAATGTAAAGAAGATCTTAACTTGAGATAAAACTTGTAATTTCATTAATCAAAATACTTAGTCAATACATAATTTTTGTTCAAAACTAAGGTTACAATTCTAAGTCCTCTTACAAGTCTATCTACTACTACTAGGTACATGGCTTATTTTTTATACTTGGAAGAGGAGGGTCCAGTCTTATCTTGATTTAGTTTTGGAGGTTGCTGCTGAGGTTGTTGATTATGTGGAGTAGAAGGAGGATACTATGGTCACCTTGGAAGAGATCCCTTATTGAGGTTTGCTAATCTAAGAGCATCTTCAGCTACCTTCTCCCCCTTTGATATCTGACCCTTCACAATTTGTTCCAAGTACAGATTAAAGGCATCAAGGTCAACTTGGAAGTCCTCTTGCTGGCCAATTTTCTGCAGGGATATTTCCTATTCCAACTGCTGCTTGCCTTTTAAAGTTAAAAACTCCTGATCATTAGGCTTATTAAGAAGGAGATGGTGACATCTAGAGAGGTGCACTACCTAATCGAATCCTTGACATGTGAACTATTGAAAGCATTGAAGTAAAGCTCTTAAATCTGCTATAGAGAGCGTAATCTTCAGTTGTGCTTCCATGTCAAGAATCTTGGGTTCAATGGATGATATACACCGAGTTGTGTAATAAATATCCTTAGTGTTCGATTCACAGGTCCTTACCAGAGTCCTAAAACTCTTCTTCAAATTTTCCACCTTGGACTTGATAACATTCAGCTTGGCGTGAATAGTTATACCAATCTCTGGGAAAAGCTATTCTGTAGGTGGAAGGCTTGGAGTTGGCATCTCAGGAGAGATCGTACCCATGGTAGTAATTAGGAACTTCTGAGAGGAAGAGATCTTTGCATCTGTGTTCTTGTTGACTTCTTTACTGATATTGTCTATCTTGGAATGGAGAGAGTCGAGATTTAGCACAAGCTTGTTATCCACCTTTGATGATATGTCCATCAGCAACTTCACCGTTTGATCTTGTTTATTATCATGATTCATCAAAAACTTCGACATGGTCTCCAAAACCTTTGCCATGTTGTGGCCTATGTCCTTGGTAGTTTCAACTTCTTTGAGCACAGTTTCCAATTTGTGATCGGTGCTTCTCTTGATTTTGGCTTGTTCCTCACTAAGTTTATGGAGCTATGTCACTTGAGTTTCCATGTTAGAACTCAAGGAGCTCAGCTGCTCAATAGCAGCATCCATGCTACCCTTTATCTTTCCTACAATAGCGTTAGCTAGTGTAGTAGACGTGGGGATAGACAAAATTGATTCCCCAAGTTGGGCTGCAAACTCCGATAAGCCGGTTATGATCACAGCCATCTTGTCTACCAAACTCTTGGTGCTTTCTTTTGCTAATTGATTCTGAATCACAAACAAATTACCTTGAATCTTCTCAAACTCCTAGAAGTATAGAGACTCAGTTGGCAAGCTTGTGTGCTCTTCGAACTCAGGAAACTTAGCCTTGGGTTTGGAAGGCAAGCCCGTCAATTCTTGAGACAGTAGCAAGTTTTTAACTACTCCATCCAACTTAGTAACAGTTTTGAGCACTAGGAATTTCTTCCTTGCCAGCTCTCTAATCTGAGCTAATATGGATGCATCAGCAATGTCCTCTTGGACTGGCTCTCTGCTAGGTTCAGGTACTTCACGGGTTATAAAATTTGCCTCAATATTCTGACCACTTGCATTTCCTTGCTGAGCGGAGTTCTCAGCATTAGGAACTTCCCTAATTAGAGGGGTTGGAGGGGTAGAGGATGGGTTTGAAGAAGGGGTAGGTTTAGAAGTTTGTACATTTGAAGAAGTAAGAGGAATGGTTTTAATCTTTTTGGGAGAAATGGAAGGTATGATAGCTGTATAGGTATGTGTTTATGTTTGGGTTTGTGTTTATGTTTGGGGAAGATAAGAAGGAGAAGTTAGAGCATTATTTACTGGAGAAGATTGGGGAGAGAAAGAATCATGAGTTTTGGTAGGAGAAGAAGAGATATTTACTGGGGAATTTTGGTTATTAATAGGAGAAGAAGGTATGATAGGGGAATTTATAGTATTTGAAGGATGAGGAGAATTTACAAAAGGAAGGTATTTCAATTTCTACAAGAGTAGGAACTGGGGTATTTATAGAAGAATTAGGTTGAGGATTTACAGAAGAAATGGGGGTAGGATTTAGAGATACCTCTTGGTTAGCTGTTTGACCCAAGGATGGGTCAGCTTGAGTTATCTCAAACTGAGTATAGGTTTCCTTAGTTTAAGTAAAATTGGGTATGTGGATGTTGGGATGAGGATGACCAGACTCTTCCTAAACAAGGTTGGGTTGCTCTAACATCCTCATCACTGCTCACAACCTGCACATTCTTCTGCAAGGGTCGATTGGTGGGAGATCGCTTTCGCTGAGTGCCCTTAGCTTTGGCAATTGCTTCGTTAAGTTCAGTGGCAGCTCCAAGACTCATAGTGTCCTCATCCTTCAATTTCTTGGCCTCTCCCTCTTCCTCTGATTCTTCTTATATTATCAATTTGTGCTTTTTTTGGTGCATGGTTTCCTCAACCTCAATCTCATCCTCTTTCTCCTCAAGTTGAAGCTTAGCCTCAGCCTCTCTTTGAGTACGCGTCTTGGCCTTCATTTGCCTCCTTTGAAGTTGGGGCTGAGTAGGGACTTCATTGGATTTTGGCTTGGCTGGGCTCTTCTTATGAGCCTTAGAAGAGGCAGCCTTTGGTTTGGGAGAAGAAGCGGTAGTGGAGACTTGCTCCAAAATGCTGGAGATTGGTAAATGGTCGCTAGAGTCCTCGCTTCCGTCGAAATCCATCATAAATCCATCTTCTTCTTCCTTCGGGATGTCCACAGGTACTACTATCGGTACGCACTTAATCTTGCGCTTTTGTTGTGCCTTATTGTACATAGTATGCACCTGATTGTGCACAACTTGGTGAAGTGAATGAGATCAAGCTTCTTCTTCACTAGAAGCATTGTGTCATATGACTCCGCCAAAAATTAAGCAATGGCCACCTTCACTACCCTCATCAATTTGGTGATGAATTAACCATAGTGGTAGACAATAGTCAGGTTTGTCAAGTGGTGAAGGATCACCACAGGTCAATTGAGCCTCTTACCCTCTACCATATGGTAGACCACACACCTCTCAAAGCAGGTGCAGCTAGACACTGATCTAGTTTTTTGTAGCAGCAGCTTGACCACCAGTTCATGGCATGCTCTCGCGGTCCAGCTCATCCCGCTTGCCGCTATCTCCCTAGAAATGTAGTTGGAGGGGAGCTCCCAATCTTCAAGGATGGCCACCAAGTCCTCGTCACAAGTCTTGAGGAGCTGAGAGCCTTTGTGAGGCAAGTTTAGAATGTTCCCAATTAGCCTAGAGCAAATAAGGGTTGAATTATCTTCTAAATCCACCAGCAAGATGTCGTTGAGGCCTTGAATAGTGTAGAGAAGAGAGTAAAATGCCCTAATTAGCCCAACAATCGCAAGTCCCTCCATCTGCAGAAAGGAACTCAAGCTTTGTTGCTTTATGAACTTATGCATGATCCGATTTCTGAGAAGACTCATAATCAACTTCATAGACTGGGCCAAACTCCAAATTTTCAGCCTAATTCACCTTTGTGAAAAGGGTTCCCGCTTCCAGAGTCAGCTTCTCCATTTTCCCTTTGGTGTTGACAATAAGTTTCTTCACAATTGTAGTGTTGAGTTTTAAAGTGGTTCTAGTAATTGCCAGTTGAGAAAGGTAAAGGAATTTCTAAGAGAAAGGAATTAGGGTTCTTTAGCTCTAAATTAATTTGAATTTGCAAAATCAAGTACCCTCTCTCTTCTTCTCCTTTAGCTTTTATAGACAACTTGAGATAGTGATGATACGTGGAGCTTTCTTAGCTCAAGATGAGAATTAACGTTGATATTAACACTTGATTAACCACTTTAGTAAAACAGTGATTTTCACTATAAACGATTCCGCTTCAAAAATACGTTTGTTTGAAAATGTAGAATTTAATTTTATCCATGAAATAGTAACTCACGTTGTTACTTTAAATTTTAGATGACATTAAAACATGTGTCATCTCCTTACTGAAATAAGGCTTAATCTTCAACACTTAGCCAAATTTCTGATTTCTGATTTCTTCTTCTTCATTACAATGGGTTCGCCATACCAATGAGCTACCTCAGGATATTGAATTGTTCCTTTGGAAATGGTTTGGTGAATATATCAACACGTTGTTCCTTTGAAGGAACATACTCCAGCTTGAAATCTCCCCTTAGCACATGATCTCCAATGAAGTGATGTCTAATGTTGACATGCTTAATCCTACCATGCTGAACTAGATTCTTGGATAGGTTAATTGCGCTCTTGTTATCACACATAACTTCGACACACTTTAACTTTATACCATAATCTTCCAGTTGCTGCTTAATCCATAGCAATTGTACTATGCAACTTCTTGCAGCCATGTACTCAGCTTCAACTATACTCAACGCAATAGAAGTTTCCTTCTTCCTGTACCATGAGACCAAGAATTCTCTAAGAAAATGGCATCCTCCCATGGTGCTTTTCCTATCAAACTTGTCTCTTCCATAATCAGCATTTGTGAATCCTCTAGGAGTGAAATCTGAGGTATTAGGATACCATAGACCTGCTTCAATAAAACCTTGCAAGTACCTGAGAATTCTTTTCACAATTGCTAAATGAGATTCTCTAGGATTAGCTTGATAACGAGCATGGTAACACACAGTATACTGTATATCTAGCCTACCAGTTGTAAGGTAAAGAAGAGAACCAATGATTCCTCTGTAGAACTTGCTATCTACAGGTTTTCCAGCTTCATCTTTACTTAAGATAATATTAGTGGCCATGGGAGTGGACATTGGCTTCGAATGCTCCATGTCAAAATTCTTCAAGACTTCTTTGGGATACTTTGCTTGATTCATAAAGATTCCATCTTCAGTCTACTTAATTTAAAGACCAAGGAAAAAGTTGAGCTCTCCCATCATATACATTTTAAACTCGCTTTTCATCTGCTTGCTGAATTCCTTGCATAGCTTCTCATCAGTTGCTTCAAATATGATATGATCCAACATATATTTGGACCAGCAACACATCTTCTTTTCTTCGCCTGATAAACAAAGTTGTATCTGCTTTTCCTCTTTCATAACCTTTGCTGATCAAGAAATTGGTCAGCCTCTCATACCAAGCTCTTGGAGCCCGATTCAATCCTTAGAGAGCTTTCTTTAATTTGAAGACATGCTCAGGATTCTTGGTATCTTCAAAGCCTGGAGGCTGGCTAACATAACTTCTTCTTGAATGAATCCATTCAGGAATGTGCTCTTGATGTCCATTTGAAACAATTTAAAGTTCATATGAGATGTGAAAGAACACATGATTTGAATTTTTTCAAGCCAGGCTATAGGAGCATATGTCTCATCATAATCAATTCCTTCTTGCTGATTGTAGCCTTGCACAACAAGTCTAGCTTTGTTCCTGACAATAGAGCCATCTTCATCTAGCTTGTTCTTGAAAATCCATTTGGTTCCAATAATCGATTTCCTTTTAGGCTTAAGAACTAGATCCCAACATCATTGCGCTTGAACTAATCTAGCTCTTCTTGCATTGCGATCATCCAATAATCATCTCCTTCTACATCTTCAAACTTCTTAGGTTTGATAATTGAGATGAAAGTTGGATGACTCATCATTCTGCTTAGCTGACCTTACATCATCACCAGATTATGAACATCATCAACAATGTTGTCTTGCGGATGGTTGCGATGAACTCTGATCTCCCTCGGTAGACTCAGATCAACTGCTGGAGGATTGACAATGATTTGCTGAGGTGGAGGTTGATCTTCGCCATCGTTGAAGTTTACAGAGAGATCATCATCATTTTTTACTTCCTCAGCTTCAAGTTCTTGGGTTAGGTAGCACAGAGAATGGCATGATGAGTGGATTTTCTTTCTGGGTAACTCCTTTATCTTCATCAGATGGACATCTATCTGCATTGTTAGTTTCATCAAAATCTACATACTTAGACTCCTCTAATAGGTCGGTCGTTTTGACATATATTCTATATGCCCTACTATTAGTTGAGTATCCCAGAAAGATACCTTCATTAGACTTAGGATCAAACTTACCTAGTTGCTCCTTGGTGTTAAGTATAAATCACCTACAGCCAAATGATTTGAGATGACCAATCTTAGGCTTGCGCCCTCGCCAAAGTTCATAGGTTGTTTTCTCTAGAATTGTTCGAATTAAAACCCCGATTCAAGATATAACAAGTCATGTTAATAGCTTCTCCCCAAAAGTACTTTGGTAGATTGTTATCACTCAGCATGGATCAAGTCATTTCAACTATGGTTCTATTCTTCCTTTTTACAACCCCATTTTGTTGAGGCGTATAGGGAGAAGAGAAGTTGTGGTAAATGCCATGCGTTGAACATAATTCTTTGAAATGGAAGTTCTCGAATTCACATCCATGATCACTTCGGATTCTACTAATTTTAGTTCCTATTTTGTTCATTATATGATTACTAAGCTTGACAAAAGATTCATATGTCTCATCTTTGCTACTCAACAAGACTACCCTAGTGAATCTCGTGAAGTCATCCACAACCACCAATGAGAATCTTTTACCACGATTGTTCATAGGCTGAATTAGCCAAAAAGATATAGGTGGAGGAGCTCCAATGATCGATTAGTTACTATGTGATTAATTGACCTTAATGATTTCTTAACTTGCTTACCTAGCTGGCAAGCTGAGCACAGTTTATCCTTTCAAAGCTGATATTGGGTAATCCCACAACTAATTGCTTTTTGGCCAATTTAGAAACAATGTTCATATTTATATGACCCAACCTTTTATGCCAAAGCCACGAATTATCCTCCTTAGAAACAAGACACACATTAGTGGAGCCAGTAGATAAATCAATCATATACACATTGTTGATTTTAGAAGCAAAGAGAATAGTAGAATCAATCTTACAGTTAATAACTGAGCAACCTGCTGAGTCGAATGTAACCTTCATGCCTTTGTCACAAAGCTGGGCTATAATAAGCAAGTTGAACTTGAGTCCTTTAACTAGAGACACCTCTTCGATTGAAGGAGAGACACCAACAGTGCCATAGCCCACAATCTTGACTTTTTGGTTATCTCCTAAACTGACACTTCCATTTCTTTTATGCTCCAATGAGATGAACTGACTTTCATCTCCCATCATATGCCTTGAGCATTCGCTATCCACATACCACATTCTAGAGTCATCAACGGATCTAAGGCTCACCCACAAAACATTTACATTTCTTAGGTACCCATGCTTTCGAGCTGGGTCCTCCATTGTTAGCAGTTCTTAGGTTATTCCAATCATACTCATCATAATAACAATTTTTATACCTACAAAGAACTGTAGCATGTCCAACTTTCCCACAAAAATTGCATGCTGTTTTTGTTTTGGGCTGGCTCGCTTTCTTCTTTTTGGAGGAATTCTTCCTCTTAGAATTGTGAGTTTCGTTATTCAAAGTCTGATTATTGGCTGGAGGAGGAACCCGTTCCTTCTTTAAAGCTATGATTTCACCAGTCAACTCATCTAATTGCTTAGTGAGCTTGCTAACATGACAATCCTGATACTCAGCTTTTACTTGAAGAAAGCGAATATCAAGAGATAAGGAAGTGATAGTGTCTTCCTGATCTTCACTTCTCATCACTAGCTCCTTGATGTTTTTCATCAACTTGTTTGTCAATTTCATAACATCAAAGAGAGCTTGGGCGAACTCTTCAATTGACAAAGGAATTTCAGGATGTACCTCAGTTTGAGGAGCCTTTCCTTTGTTGCGCTCAACTTTAGAGTCAGTAGCGGTTTGATCTCTACCTGGGGTAGATGGTGAGCCTTCTTTCATTCTTGATGACCATAAGATAGAGGTTGGCAAAATCAGTTACTTCCTCATCAGATGATGAGTATTCTTCTAAACCGCTCTAGGTGATAACAAGTGCCTCATTCTTCTTAGTGAACCCTTCTTAAATCTATCCTTCTTGGTCTTTGGACAGATTGATTGGATATGGCCTTTTTCTCCATAGCCAAAGCATTTGATATCTTTGCTGTGCTCCTTCTTGACTCCTTCCTCAACTCCATGCGGGTACTAAGTTAACTTGATTTTAGCGGGAAACTTCTTCTTGTTGAACTTCCCGTCCTTCTTCATGAAGCGTTTTAATTTCCTAGTTAGATGGGCCATTTTAACATGATAAGTATAGAAAGAATGATGAATGAGTTTGAACACGATAAAAGCTAATGTAAAAGTTAAAACTTCAACACCTAGTTTTATCTTGGTTTGGCCCCGAGCCTACATCCAGTCCCCATTCCTTCTTCAAGCTTAAATCCACTATTGTTCGTTCCTTACTTAGGCGAAGTAGCCTTTACATCGGGTAGACACTTTTTACAGAAAGTACCTTTCTTTCTAACTACCAATAAACTCAGTTTAGGTACCCTTCCCAAACTGACACTCAAATTTGAATAAAAAGATTGCGAACTAAATTCAACTTATAAATTGTTGAATCCTTACAATGTTAAATCTAAGAATGATTCTCTCTATTACAAATAGATTGACAATGGTTGTTTGTTGATTTGCTTGAATTTGGAATTTCTTAAAGCTGAGAGTATTTGTGCAGAATTTCAGCTCTTAAAGAAATTCGAGGTGATTCACCAAGTTTGAACTTTTGCTTTAGTCTTCTATTTATACTTGAAGCTTTGTGAAGTAGCAGTTGAAAACTTTTCATCCTTGCAATTCTTCAATTTCTCTTCTCTTCATATCTTTCAAATATTTCCATTGGAGATAGATTCCAAGACGTTTAGAGATAGAAATTTCGAACATTGAGGCGATATAAAATTTTGTTGACAAAATCTCGTTTATCTTTAAGCAAAACAATTTAATAGAGAGGCGCGCAAAATGCAATGTGGAATCTTGAGATTGGTTGACATTGATGATGCTTGTAGAGTCGCGCGGAGACATTAAGAAATGGTGCGTGACAGAGAATTCTTTTTACCTTGGACTTTAGTGAGGAATCTCCAACATTCCGTACTGACACCTTTTGTCTTGTGAGGACCATCAGAAATCTTCTTTAATTTCAGTGCTTTTTAACCTGAAAGGCATCTAAAGAATATTTCATTTCTCACAGAAAACATTAGCAGTACAAGTGTCATTTAATTCTCTAAGTGTCAAACAATGTAGCTTTTAATTAATAAAAGCTAACTCAGCATAGCTGAGTTGATATCTTTCTAAACTATGTAGTACTCAACATAGACTTAGCTTTTGCTACTCTAAGTCTTAACTTAATTAATTACTCAGCAAACTGAGTTGTTTTTACTTAAACAAAGTTAAGTCAGCTTCATTAATTAAGAGTATACTTAGTACTCAATTAATTTCGCTAGCCTAGACAGTTTGCTATTTCCAAAATGTTTAAGTACTATGAAGTAATAATTAAGAGTTTAGTTTGACATGTGTCTGTTTGTAGGTTACCATAACGAGACTATAGGGTGTACCTTTTATGACCCTACGGAGCAAAAAGTCCTTATTTCTAGAAATGCTCAATTCCTCGAGAAGGAGAATATACTTGCGAAAGCTACTGGGAATAATCTTGAGCTGAGCACTCAAGAAGATCAAACAGACAATCAACTGATTTTACCTACACATGTTACACAAGAAAGTATAAGCATGGAACAACCTATTATAACACAGACATTGCGTAGGTCAGGCAGGGCTCCAATCACTCCCGAGCGATACGGGTTTCTCATCATTGATGATAAACATCTCTTCCTTATGGAAGATGATGAGCCCATGACTTACAAGGAGGTAATGGAAGGCTCAAAATTTTATAAATGACTTAAAGCCAGGAGGTCAGAGATGGACTCCATGTAAGAAAATCATGTCTAGAGCTTGATTGATAGTAACATAGTTACCTAACCAACAAGGCTTGTTGCAAAAGGGTACACTAAAAAAAGAAGGCATTGACGATGATGAAATTGTTTCACCAATGGCCATGCTAAAGTCTATCATGATACTCCTTGCGATCATCGCTCATTATGATTATGAGATTTAGCAAATAGATGTGAAGATAGTATTCCTTAATAGGATTTTGGATAAGGATATGTTTATGGCACAACCCGAGGGTTTTACATCCAAGGATAGCTTGAAGGTATGCAAGTTGTAAAAGTATATTTATGGACTTAAGCAATCATCAAGGAGTTGGAAAATTAGGTCTGACGAGACTATCCGAGAAATTGGTTTTGTGTCAAATGCTAATGAGCCTTGTGTATATAAGAAGGCTAGTGGGAGTGCGATCATTTTCCTTGTATTATATTTCAATGGCATATTATTGATAGGAAACGATATTCCTTTTCTTCAGATAGTTAAGTCATGGTTGTTAAAGAATTTCTCCATAAAAAACCTTGGAGATCTAGAAGGCTGCCAGGTCTTTGATAAGTGTATAATTACACTTATTATCATTATAATTTTACACAATAAACACTGTAGTTTTAGTCATTTTTATACTTCATATAAAAGATTTCACGTGGTCTGTAGTTGTTTTTTATGCAAATGCAGATACTAGGTAAATCTTGGGAGTAAATTGAGCAAAAACGGAATTCTATGAAAAAAGAGTGAAAAATGTGCAAAAAGATGCGTGGAACTTAAAGATTTGGCTTAGGATCGGTGAAGTTACAAGAAGAATTCTAAGTAAAACTCAATTCACAGTCACGAAAATCATTTGCGGTTGTGACTTGTTTACTTCAGAATCAGAAGATTGCCAATCAAAGATTCACGATCATGACATGCATATCGCAATCGTGACATGGATTGTTTTCTGATATTATCTTAACTACCAACCGTCAGATAAGCATGATCAACCGCCATCAACTACCAATGAAAAGACACTTATCAGGAGTCAACCAATCATAAAAAGGTGCCTATCCAATGTGGATTGAATCAAAGCCTCTCAACCAATCACATTGAAGAGATGCAATCTTTCACCAATAGATGTAACTCTTAGTTTGGATAGATGTAACCCTTCGAACTCTATAAATAGGGCTCCAAATCTCACAAATTTCTTGGAATGTGGTGGCATTGGAGTGAAAAATAAAGGGGTGGAAAAATAGTGCATAGTGTGTGCATAGATAGAAAGTAAAAATGTCTAGTTTTCGCTACGTTCATGAGCGTTAGCGAGAAAATGTATAAGTGATTCGAATCCTTATTTCTATCACTAGATTTCTATACATATTCGAGTGATTGTTGTATAAGTATAATTGCAAATCACTTATCAATAAAAGTTTTCGTTCTTCAACATTCGTTTATTCGATATTCGCAAAGAATAGCATCCTAGCGGAGGTTCTGTACGGACCGAGACCGAATTCAAAGTAGACGCAGGAATTGCGGGAATTGATGACTCCCATTAAAGAGTGGATACGGTTTGATCAACTTTAGCTTTCACTTGCATACCTTACAACTTTGCTTTGCTTTCTACTTATACTTTCTATTTCG
>CATIWQ010016567.1:0-16807 GCA_949673415.1 Euphorbia schlechtendalii | reverse complement strand
TAAAGAATGAAAGTAATTTCCGAAGCATCAATTTATTACTTTTCTTTAGAATCTTCATGTCTTTCTTCATAACTCCAAGTTCCGCTTGGCAATTATCCAATTTAAGTTGCATGCTCACCTTCCAATCTTCCAAAGCTTCTTTGTCCTCTTCATCATCTTCTTCTATTTCAGTCATCTAGGATTTTCCTTTGCGATGGCTTACGGATGGATCAGATGGTCTGACGGAAGAATCTTCTTGAGTCAAGTTGAGTTTCTTGGTGCGGTTGGAATAGGAGTAGAAAGAATATACACCATCGTGTTCTTGGAGTAGCCTGGTGTTCTTTAAATAATTTCCATCCATGTAGGAAAAATACTCACCTAGTTGTTGGATATAGGGGAGTTCTTCTCTAGCACCCAAGATTATGGCAGTGATAATCTCGACCACTCTAATTTTACTTCTCATGCTCATTGAGTTCTTCTTCATCATATCCCATATGATATCCACAAATTATACTTTTTGTTTCACCAAAGCACAAGAAAGAACAAACAATTCTTTGTTCTGTACCTTTGTATTCTCTACTCGACAAAATACCAAAGTGGATAGGTATTTATGGAGAAGAAGAATGCATTCATCCCTAATAAGTTTGTTAGGAGAATTTTTGGGATCGAAGACTCTCTTACCCGATAAATTTGCCCAAACTTGATTAGGTTGAAATGAATCCGTCATGCTAAATGAATTAGCAATCTTGAAACTGAACCAATCACCCATCATCTCTCTCGTGACGGTGTATTGTTGTCCTTGATTCTAGAATTGTATTGCCCTCTTCCTTGAATCTTCGAAATCGAATGTTACCAAACACTCGAGAATCCAATCTTGATTTTGGGGAAAGCGCAAAGTGACAAATCTTGTAAGACCAAGAGCCGATAGATAGATCTCCATCTCTTCATGGAGATTTAGATTTTCCAAGAAGACTAAATCAAGGAATATCACCCCGGTGATATCTAATTTGCTTAGCTTTTGAAATCTTTTGCCTTATTCTCTTATCCGCAATGGGAAAGGACAATCAAATTCTTCTTGAATTGATTATGCTCCTCTCTTTTGTGCTACTTTCTTCACACGAGTCATATTGGTTGGAAGTAAAAGGTTTAAAAATTTTTTGATGCTTAAAGGGAGGAGATGAGAAAATTCCAAAATTTGTAGGCTTTTTTAGAAGGTGTGGTGGTTAGGGTTTAACTTGGACCAATGTATAGAGGTGCAATGGGTCTGTAATTGGTCATAAATGGAATTATAGCCATTTAGGCTCAAAACCTGCCGTTAATGGTGGTTACGAACATATGTTGCATGTCTGATCATGATCTGTAGCGTTTATATTTTTCCCATGTCGCGATCGTGAAGGCCAGTCATGATCGTGACTTCCTTCACGATAAAAACAGAACATTTTGATAACCAGTGTTCACGATCGCGAATTGAGTCGCGGTCGTGATCTTCTTTATTCTTCAAATTTCTTCAATTTTTAGTCTTGCACCTATAAAAACTTACGAAACACAAACAAACTTTGTTAAATACAAACAATAAATATTTACTATTATACCTTGAGTAATCATAATGATGATAGCAATTGAACATCAACGTCTTGTTGTTCAAATTTATTTTCAAGATAAGGTTTGCATCGTTGACCATTGGCTCGAAATATTTCTCCATATTTGGATTTTAATTCCAAAGCCCCATTACCAAGTACTTTGATAACTTTGTAGGGTCCTTTCCAACGTGATTTGAGTTTTCCAAGGAACAAACGAAGCTTGGAATTATATAATAGAACTCTATCCCCGACTTTAAACTTCTTTTCATGAATCTTAGCATCGTGCCATCATTTTGTTTTCTCTTTGTAGATCTTTGCATTTTCATATGATGACAAACATAGTTCTTCTAACGCATTTAAATCCAACTTTCTCCTATCACCAACTTTGTTTAAATCCAAATTCAAATTCTTCAAAGCCCATAAAGCCTTATGCACTAATTCTACTTGTAAATGACAAGCCTTTCTGTAAACCAACTTGTAGGGAGTCATACCAATAGGTGTCTTAAAAGTTATCCTGTAAGCCCATAATGCATCGTTTAACTTAGTGGACCAATCCTTCCTAGAATTTGAAACAGTCTTTTCGAGAATCCACTTAATTTCCCGATTAGAGATTTCCACTTGACCACTAGTCATAGGGTGATATGGGGTAGCAATCCTGTGATGTACTCCATATTTTTGCATCAAGCTTTCAAAAGTATTATTGATGAAATGTGATCTTCCATCACTAATGATGGTCCTAGGAACTCCAAATCTACTAAATAATTGCTTAAGAAACTTAGTAACTACTCTAGCATCGTTCTTATTATATGCGTTAGCCTCAACCCATTTTGAAACATAATCAACTACAACTAGAATGTAATTATTACCGTTCGATGTAGGAAATGGTCCCATGAAATCTATACCCCAAATATCGAAAAGCTCTACTTCTAAGATGTTTTTCAAAGGCATCTCATCTCTTCGACTTATATTTCCTGTTCTCTGACAATTATCACAATTCTAAACAAAATCTTTATAGCATCCTTGAACAATGTTGGCTAAAAAAATCCACTTTCTAAAACTTTAGCTGCGGTTTTTACTAGTCTTAAATGTCCTCCATATATGTTATCATGGCAATGACTTAAAATTGAAGAAAAGTTAGTATCATCTATACATCTGCGAATAATGCTGTCAGCACATACCTTAAACAAATAAGGATCATCCCACATAAATGATTTAATATCCTTAAGAAATTGCTTCTTACCATTAGAATCTAAATCAGAGAGTAAAGTATGTGTAACTAAATAGTTTGCATAATCAGCATACCATGGGTTAACAGTATGTTTAACAAACATTAGATTTTCATCTAGAAAGAATTCATTAATATCACCAGTTTCACCTATAGGTCCCTTATCATCTTCTAGACGAGATAAGTGATCAGCTTTGGTATTTTCGCTTCCTTTCTTATCCCTAATTTCTAAGTCAAATTCTGGTAAAAGAAGGATCCATCTAATTAATCTAGGTTTGGCATCCTTCTTAGCAAAAAAATGTCTCAAAGAAGCATGGTCAGTGTAAACTATTTCTTTAAACCCTATTAAATATGATCTAAATTTGTCACATGCAAATATGACTGCTAACATCTCTTTTTCTATGGTAGTTTAATTGCATTGTGTAGAAGATAAAGTGTGACTTGCATAGTAAATTTCATGTAAACTCTTTTCATACTTTTGCCCTAAGACACAACCTACAGCTACGTCACTAGCATCATACATCAATTCAAATGGCAGAGACCAATTTGGTTCAACTATAATGGGAGCTGAAACTAATGCTAGTTTTAAAGTGTTGAAGGCTTTTAAATAATCATTAGAGAATTCGAACTTCACATCTTTAGCTAATAGATTTGTTAAAGGTTTAGCTATAACCGAGAAATCCTTAATAAACCTTCTGTAAAATCTAGCATGGCCTAGAAATGACCTTATTCCCTTAACATTTATGGGAGGAGGTAATTTCTCTACAATTTCGGTTTTTGCTATATCTGCATGAATTCCTTTCTTATCTATCTTATGACCTGGTACTATACCTTCATTAACCATAAAATGACATTTCTCCCAATTCAACACCAAATTAGTTTCTTCACATCTAGCTAGTACTTTATCCAAATTCTCTAGACATACCTCAAAAGAATCATCATATACAGAGAAATCATCCACGAAAACTTCCATAATATCCTCCACATACTTACTAAAAATAGTAGAAAAACACCTCTAAAAAATAGCCAGAGCATTGCATAAACCAAAAGGAATTCTTCTATAAGCAAATGTACCAAATGGACATGTAAAAGTGGTTTTTTCCTGGTCATCTAGCCTAATATGAATTTGAAAATATCCAGAGAACCCATCAAGAAAGTAGTAAAATGCATGACTTGATATCCTTTCTAACATTTGGTCTATAAATGGTAAAGGGAAATGGTCTTTCCTAGTGGCTGCATTTAATTTTCTTTAGTCTATGCAAACTCTCCATCCAGTTGTTGTCCTAGTAGGAACTAAGTTACCCTTTTCATTTTGAACTACAGTAATACCTCCTTTTTTCAGAACACATTAAACACGGCTACTCACTATCTGAAATCAGATAGATAATTCTTGCATCTAACAACTTAATAATTTCCTTCTTAACAACTTCCTTCATGTGAGGATTTAATCTTCTCTACCTTTCTATTTTAGGTTTACTTTCATTCTCCAAATTAATAGAATGCATTACTATATTAGGGCTAATTCCTTTAATATCAGAAATTTGCCAACCAATACTCTTAATTCTACCCTTTATTGTCTCTAATAATGCTTCTTCTTGCAGACTAGATAACTTACTAGAAATGATAATGGGTAGGGTATTGTTGCTTCCTAAAAATGCATACTTTAAATGAATAAGAAATTGCTTCAATTCTACTAAGGGTGGTTTATCTATCTATAGAATGTGGTATAAGATCATCTTCTCTAACTAATTTTTCGGTTTCAGAGAAATATTCTAAATTTTCAAGGGATTCAGATGTTGACTCTTAAAGAGATGTAACATGACATTTCATCTACACATGTATCAATTAAGTTATCAAACATGTAATCACCACAAAACTTATCTTAATGTAAATTAGCAAACATTTTGGCTTAAAACAAACACAATAAAAAATGAAATAAAAATATGAAAATATAAAAACGTACCATATTTTCCAGCAATTAATCTGTAAAACGCACTTGCCTTCTCTAGAAAATTCGATCTCTAGACCGCACTTGCCTTTCCCGGCAACGGTGCCAAAAACTTGTTCGCCACTTTTCTATTGATAAGTTTAGTAATTTGTTCACATAAAGTATAGGTGTTGTCAATACCCCTTATCAAAATACAAAAATGATGATAACTGCAAGTATACAGTTGCGATGTAGTTTTAAAAGATATCAATCCCACAGGGCAAGACTAGCTCTAAAGATCAACGAGGAAGACAAAATAAGAAAAAAAAATAAATTTGATATTTTATGTAGGAGGGTTAGAATGAAGAATGAGTAAATAGAGATGTGAAAGATTAGAAAATCTAAATAGATAGATTTTCCCTATGAAATAAGGATAGCAGAGAAGTATGCAAGTTCAACAAAGATGTTTCAATTCACTAAACTAATCTAGTAAACTCGGTTCAAAACACTCAGATGTTCAATTATTCACTGTAGAGAAACACATGAAATAACTTTTCTAAACCTAGCACGAACGAATTAAGACAATCATATAAACCTAGACAATGTCAATACTATGCTTAGTACAGGTCGCTCTCACATAGCCGCATTTAGCAAGTTACCATTCCAAAAATGTTGGCTCACTAAATAGCGTTATATCATAGATCCAGTGATTATACACGATATTGTTAACCTCGAAACTACTCTTAAAATTAACTCCAATGCATATAACTTGATTAACATAAAAGACTTAACACGAAATACACATTATGACACATAGACATATCATAAACTTCGAAATAGAAAGTATAAGTAGAAATCAAAGTAAAGTTGTAAGGTATGCAAGTGAAAGCTAAAGTTGATCAAATCATGTTCACTCATTAATGGGAGTCATCAATTTCTCAATTCCTGTGTTTGCTTTGAATTCTGTCTCGGCCCATACAGAACCTCCGCTAGGATGCTATTCTTTATGAATATCGAACAAATGAATATTGAAGAACAATAACTTTTATTGATAAGTGATTTGCAAGTACACTTAAATAACAATCGCTCAAGAATATAGAGAAATCTAGTGATCGAAACAAGAATTCGAATCACTTAAACATTTCCTCACTAACACTTATGAATGTAGCGAATTCTCTATCTATACACACACTATATGTAACACTGGACTTCTTGCCACAAAATTTGTGAAGTTTGGAAGCCCTATTTATAGAGTTTGAAGGGTTGCGTCTATCCATACGAAGAGTCATGTCCATTGGTGAATGATTACATCACTTCATTGTGATTGGTTGAGAAGCTTCAATCTAATCCATAATGAATAGGCACCTTTTCATGATTGGTTGACTTCTGATAAGTGTCTTTTCGTTGGTAGTTGATGGCGGTTGATCATGCTTATTTGGTGGTTAGTAGTTAAGAAGATAAAAAAAGAAAACCGTCCAAGTCACGATCGTGATATACAAGTCATGACTGTGAATCTTTTATTGGCAGACTTCTGTTCTGAAGAAGAACAGGTCACGACCGTGAATAATTGTCGAAACCATGAATTACATTTTTCTTCAGAATTCTCCTTGCAACTTCACTGATCTTTGACAGCTTTGATCCTAAGCCAAATCTTTAAGTTCCAAGCATCTTTTTGCACCTTTTTCACTCTTTTTTAATAGAATTCCACTTTTGATCATTTTACTCCCAAGATTTACCTAGTATCTGCATTTGCATCAAACGCAACTACATACCACGTGAAATCTTTTATATGAAGTATAAAAATGACTTAAATTATAGTGTTTAGTCTATAAAATTAATATGATAATAAGTGTAATTATAAACTTATCAAATATCCCTAGTCATAGTTTCATTTAGACTGGACATCAATGAAGCGGATAGACTAGCATGTGTACGCTTACTCCTTTGATTAGATCCGAGCAACTGATCTCATGAGCTGAAGGTGGTACCTTGAGTTAACACATGAATGTATTCGAGTAATACATTAGAGACCGTTATAAGATAGACACTCGGAAACAACTATATTCATGTGTTGGTATCATTTCTTATTACAAAATCAGTACAAGTGTCCTCAGACCTGAGATACTGGTTACCTTGTGTAGGAGTTTCTATACTTTGGGTCATACTTATTCATACACTGGTAATCAGGATGATACAAGTGATTACGGGTATAGTGATGATCACATGTTAGTAAGCCGAGTAGTCAAGATGGGATCCATCGCTCCTGATATAGTGATATAATGGGAGATGTACCTTAGGGCCCCTTGTTGAAGAGACACTCTCATAAAACTCTAATCAGAGTATAATATTGATAGAATAGGTTTTTAATCAATCTTAGTACATTATGGCGAGTGGTGTTCTTCGTGAACAAGTCTAATTCTAGGATAGCTATGGCTATTACATGAACTAACACTTAATCTGAGCTCAATATTGGATGGTACTTAACCTGATAGAATGAGTGTATTGTATTGGTTATTAATTGAGAACTAGATCAAGTTATAGGCACGTGATGTTCCGAGTATTGGGGGATAATACGCCTTTGCTGGAAAGCCCATTTGATCATCTAGAGTTATTAGGTTCCAAATCAGCCTGGAACACTGAGCCTAAAGGTTCCTGGATGGGAAGCCATGTTTAGGTTAACCTCTAGCGGCTCTATACTTTGGGATCCAAAGAGGTCACATACTTTGGGTCTTTACCGGACTGAGTAAAGAACCTATAGACTGGGTCTATGACAAGAATATTGAGAATGTTGAAATCGTCAGATTAATTATTAATTGGTCAAACAAAATTAATATTTCAAGGGAATAAAACAGAAAATAGGGAAAATTGCATGGAGCGGAGCAAGGGAATTTTTCCCATTATGAGTGAGCCCCAACTAAACATGGGATGTTCAGAGTAGAGCCTACGCGGCAGCCCCGTAAGCTAAAAAGCTCACGGGCCGCTAGTGCACGAGGTAAGCCTGCAAGCGTTGCCCATGGTAGCGCTTTCGCAGGCTTGCAGTGCAAGCGCACAAGCTTGTGGTTGCGGAAGACCCGTAAGCCCAAACTTGTAGCACAAAGCAAGCCCGTTAGGGCTTTCCTTGTGGAGGCATCAACGGGTTAGCCCACAGGTCCCAATGACCCGCGCGGCTAACCCGCATTTATGATGGAAATATTCCCATCCCACATTATTTTTGAGGGGGAGTTATAACTCCCCCTCTCCCTATAAATAGGCCTCCCCCATCTCTCTTTACTCCACACTTCAGCTTAGCCTTTCTCTCAAAGTTTGAAATCTCTTTCTTCGTGAACTATGTGAGATCCTCCATGAGTTTCTCCAAGGAACGAAGAATTCTTTAGAAGGCTCTTTCTATTTTGAAGTGAGCATTCTCAGTTTATATTTTTGGGTTGGTCTTCAAGCTGTCTAGCAGCTGCTATCTACTAACTGGTTTTACCTCAATGAAGTTTTGGTCGGTGAAGATCCATGTGGATCAATCATTCTGGTTATCCTACTTTGGATGCTTGTGCTACAAAGTTTTACCGAATTGCTCTGGGCGAATGCCGCATCAAAATTGAAGAGAGAAGCATGAATCAATTAGTAATATTATAAACTTACATGCTAGGGTTTCTTTTATAAGTTTTATAAACCTTTTGGCAGTTATGGAAAGTTTCAACTTAGATTATATCAATCATGGCATGCATAAGAGATCCTTTTAGGTTAATTTTAAGTTTTGAAATTCCTCCTTGTAATGTTGCTTGTTCAATTACTTTCTTGATTAACTAGTAAGTAGGTTTTGGGAAAGTCTTGCTCATTACCTTAAAAATGGCCTTTTTTTCCTTCTTTATAGAGTCATCCATGTTTTCATTAACTTCTTTACTAATAGCATCGAACTTTTTGGTAAGAGAGTCAATGTTCAACATGGGCTGTTTATCTATTTTCTTGGCGATAGCATCAATGGTCTTTATAACCTGATCAATCTTATTATCATAATTCACCATGAGCTTAGACGTGCTCTCCATCAACTTGGCTATGTTGTGCTTGATATCCTTTGTAGGTTTTACTTCTTTCAGCACATTTTCAATTTTGCAGTCAATGTTCTTCTTTATCTTGGTCCGCTCTTCTCCAAACTTGGGAAACTATGTAGCTTAAGTTTCCATAGTGGTACTCAAACTACTCAACTGCTCAATAACAGCATCTACACTACCCTTTATCTTTCCTACCGCTGTGTTAGTGAGAGTAGTAAACATGGGGATAGATGAAATGACTGCATTGAGTTGAGCCGTGGAATTAGACAAGCCGGTTAAGATTAGAGCCATCCTATCCACTAGGCTTTTGGCCCTTTCCTTTGCTAAATGGTTGTGAATCATCAACAAACTACATTGAATTTTCTCAAACTCCTCAAAGTAGATAGATTCAGAGGGTAACCTTGTGTGTTCATTGAATTCAGGTAGCTTAGCCTTTAGCTTAGTGGATAAGTTCATCAATTCTTGGGCTAGTTACAGTTTGCTTACTACTCTATCTAACTCAGCATCAGATTTGAGCACTAGGAATTTCTTCCTTTCTAGTTCTCTTATCTGTGCCAAGTGGCTGAATCATCCAAGTCCTCTTGGACTGGCTTGATGTTGGAAGCAGGTACTTCACTGGCTATAAAATTTACCTCAATATCTTCTTCACTTACTTTCCATGCATTTCTCAGTGTTAGGAACTTCTCTAATCAGAGGGATTAGAGGGGTTGAGGATAGGTTTGAAGAAACGGTTAGTTTAGGAGTTTGTATAATTGAAGAAGTGGGGATTGGTTTAGATTTTACAAGAGAAGGAATTATTATGGTTTGGGTATTTGGTGGAAGAAAAGAAGCAGTATTTTGAGTTTAAGTATGGGAAGCAGAAGAATGTGGGGAAAATGAATCTTGAGTTTGGTTAGAAGAGGAAGGGATATTTACTAGAGAATTTACAGTGTTAAAAGGTTGAGGAGAAGGAATTTCAAGATTAACAAAAGAAATAGGGGAAGGATTCAAAGGTACCTCTGGGTTAGCTGTTTGACCCAAGGATGGGTTAGCTTGAGGTATTTTAGGCTGAGTAGGAAGGGTCTCAGCCTAAAAGAATGAAGGTGTGGGGATGTTGGAATCAAGAAGATCAAAATCTTCTTGATTAAGGTTATTTTGTTTCTCCAGCATCCTCCTCGATGCTCACCACTTGAATGTTTTTCATCAAAGGTTTGCTTGTGGTAGTGTGCTTGCACTGAGTTCCCTTAGCTTTGATAATTACTTCCTCCATATGGGCAGCAGTACCTGGACATATAGTTTTGGAGTTCTCCTTTGTCTGTTTGGAGTCCCCTTGACTTTAGCTTCTTCAGTCACATCCAATTTGCACTTTCTCTGGCGGAATGTTTCCTTTGCCTCAACGGCATCTTCCTTCTCTTCAGCTTGTTGTTTCACCTTAGCTTCCCTCTAATTGCCATCTTTGGCTTTCATTTGTCTAGATGGGGCTTGGGTAAGCGTATCTCATGCCCTTGTTTTTTCCTTACTCTTCTTATCCCTTAATGAAGCAACCTTTGGTTTTGGGGAGGTTGGAGCAGAAGCGGTTGAAAGAGGTTCCATCTTTGTAGAGATAGGAACGTTATCACTTGTATCACCGTTGCTCTTAAAGTCCACCATGAAACTATCCTAATCCTCCTTCACAATATCCTCAAGGAATAGTATCGGTACAGCCTTGGCCTTTCTTTTTATATCTTGGGCCTTGGTGTACCTAGTTTGATCTTGATCGTAATAAAGCTTGCTGAAATGCATCATCATGAGTGTCTTCTTCACGGGGATGATAGTTTCCCTTGGTCCACCAACAAAGGATGACAGATCCATCTTCATAGCCTTCATCAAGGCTGTGATCAAGTAGCCATAATGGTAGATGGTAGTAATCTTTGTCAAGTAATGAAGAATCATCACAAGCCAATTTGATTTCTTACCTTCTACCATATGGTAGTCCATACACTTCTCGAAGTAGTTATAGCAAGTGAGGATATTGTTTTCGACAGCAACAACTTCACTACCAACTCATGAGAGGCTCTCACTGCCTAGCTCATTCAAGTAGTTATTTCTCTTGATCCATAGTCCACTGGTGTGAGCACAGGATGTTGTACTAGCTCGCACGTTCAATGATGATGGATTTTCAAGATTTTATCCTTGAATCACACAATTTTCGAGTATCCTGATGCATCTGAATGGGAATCCTGTTTGTCTCTAAATTCAAAAGGACGTCTTCAATAAAATTATTTTTATTCTTTTAATTCAAAAATTAATTAAAAAATTAAAAAGGAAAAAATTCATAAAATAAAATTTTTTTTAGAAACAGGAAACCGAGGAGATTGAATCCCAGGTCTGAGGCAGGCCTCGCAGAGAAATGGGCTTTGGTTAGGCAAGCCTCGCCAAAGACCCGGTGAGGGGCCTCGCCGAACTTTTTTCCAGTGAGCCCCTCGCCAGGAAAACTTACCTTTTTTGGATTTTCGGGATTTCTCCTATAAATAGTCGGGTCTTTTTCGATAATCGCCTTGAAAAATTTACAGAAAAATATAGCTTTTAGAACTGCTTCCAAGAATTAAGACGAATATTTTTAGACTTGCACAACAATTTTTTTTTACCTAAACAAAAAGGACGAGGAGCATTTTCAATAGCCTATCGGATATCTTCGAAGTGGATTCATTCCGTTAGGGTAAGCCTCTGAGTTCCTAGAACTGCAATTTCCGTGCTTTTGGTGTTCTTCTTCTTCTTCTTATTTCATTTTCGAACCTAGGATTTTTTTTTATTCAAATGTTGTAATTCTTCTTCATCTATTTTTCTTTATTAAAAGGAGATGTATGTTAGAATAGCCCTACGAAGGGAATAAAACATATTCCTAGATAACAGCCCACGCTAATTTAACATGCGAGCAATTTCATTAATTAAAATGAGCAACTAACATGCTAATAAAATGAACTGTTTTATTTAAATAACAAACACATTATCGCGATTGAGTTTTTAGGCCATACGGGCCTCGCTAAATTCAAAATCGAACATACATGTGATATTCCCTATGCTAACCTTTGTGGATGCAAGTAGATTAGGATTAGATGTATGTTTAGGATTTTAATTTTCCTTCGGGTATTGCAATTTCATTTTTTTGGGAAATGTAATTAATAGGTTAGCGTGCGGTTGCATCCTCTGATTTTTGAAAAGCCTTGTAATCTCTATTTTTCACATTTCCTTTCCGCATTTACTTACTACTTGGTGGATGGTTTATTATTTTGCCTTGTGAATGGTTTATTATTTTCGTCATATGTGAATCATGCATTTAAAATTGAAAACGACCTAAACACGAATGTGCACAATTAAGAGAGAATACGGTTTTCTGTAGATGTAATGAAATGTGATCTAATGAGAATTAAGCAACTTATCCCGGACCTGAATCTCTGTGTCTTAGTGGGCCGTTTCCCAGATATTAAGCCTCACAGGACTCTAATTCCTGGAAAGAGCTAATCCAGGTGGGGACTCCACATTAAGAGACGGCGGATTCGGGTTTGACCAAATCTAAAATGTTTTCTCTCTCTCTCTTTTCAACCTTTTTACCAGGTCCCCGACCCGGTGCACCATTTTTCAAACACCCCGGAGGACTGCGCCTCTAATCCACGTGCTCTCGACCCATCATTTTGTGCCGCCCGCTCACAATGGCGACTCCGCTGATAAGTGTCAAAAATTATTGATCACATTATTCCGTTTTCTCTTTATTTTGACATATTCATAATAACGCATTGTAGTAGAAGGGATTAGACCATAAGTCTAAGGTACCCTTAATACCACGAAGCTTTCTCTTATACTAATCTACCTCTTTGAGAAAAGATAGTACTTGAGCGAGTGGAGCACTTGTTACCACATCGCATGTACCTCTCTCGTTAGAACCTATTTGGGGAGAGGCTTGGAGTGTATTTCAGTGCAACAAGAACCTTCTACATCAGCAACCCATTTATAACCCCTCATGTAAATAAGCCATAGGTATTTTCCCTAGGGTGTTACCCAAACACGCGATCATGCATTATATTTTCCTGTAGGTGCGCTCCTTAGTATCCTCGTGGTACTAAGAAGAACCATACTTTGGATAGAGACTAGCCAAAAACCCTATGCGCGGGAGTTGTATGGTTGGAAGAAAGATATTGTGTGCTATATGCTAAGTGTTTATCGCTTTCCGATTCATCATGCATTGTACAAATGTGCCATGCTAACCACAAATCTTAGTGCAGACACTTGAACACACACACTCATGATATTGTTTTGATGTCACTCATACTTAGGACTTAGCTGACATTTGAGATCATATCACCTTTGGACATCCTAAAACCCTCTAGAATCATATCGCATCACTTATCCATGTTTTAGCGTGATGTCCACATGACGTCCGACTCTTAAGACAAACCTACCCAAATCATCCAATTCATTGCCCTTCTAGGGAAATTGTACACAACGAAAGCCTAGCCTGGGTAAATATGAACATAAACCATACTTAAGGATATCTAAGTTGATGTCCTAACCTAAGCCCATGTGGGGCAAACTTACCCCAAAAATGTTATTATTCACCTGAAATACTCATGCATCACTACATACCTTTTGAAATAATATCCATTGACATCCAAGACCTTGCCCTAATGGGGAAAAATAACCAAAACATTCATCTATATACTGCATATGGTAGTTATTTCCATACATTTTTGGATCACTTTTAGTTAGGGTACGTCACACTAGTCACCCGAACACCAAGAGAACTAACTTTAGTTCTCGAACCTTTGACTTATCACCACATGGGTAATTAGATCACTTCATTTCACACTATCCCCAGGATAGAGTATGAATCTCAAAACCAACGGACCTTCATTTATCGCATGGACTAACGATTCTGCTCCTGTTGTGTGTGATTTCTATCTCGCATCATGGCACGCTAACCTTTTTTTCGCAGCCATAACATTAAACATTTCATGAATCAATCACGCATCATGATCTTACATGCATTCCCTAACAATCTCCGTATGTATTTCAGCTAGAAAAAAGCAAGTTTACTAGAAAGCTTGGAATAGGGCTTCTCACTAGCTAATCCGCATCTGCCCAATTATGACTCACCAAGGAGTTTCGTACACAGACTCTAGCTCGAACTTAGAACAAAACACTCTGCCTAGCTTCAACAACATGTCTCATCAACAAGAAGAGAATATGACCAGTGATCAGGCTCTCGGGGTAGGACAGAAACCACAAGCCAACTAATCATCGGTGAGTGCCGAGATTGCTACTGCAATGAAAGCCATCGCCAATAGTGAGTTTCTATCAATCCTCAATCATCACACTAGAACTGGATAGCCCGAGCAGAGGGTAAATGATGTAGTGCCAAATGTCGGTGGCACAATCCTATCGGGGGGACCATCATCTTCAACTATTGTATTTCTGTGTTTTGTAGTAGTCGCCCTTAACTTCCATCAGTTCGGTTCTTGGTAGGATTCGCCGTAGACAGTGTATGAGCCACAAGTGGGTGGCCAGTTCTTCCCGGGGTAGCCGGGGCATGCTTCATTCACACCAAGGGTGGCAAGATCTTTAGAAATCAGGCCCTCTTCTAATTACATTCCCTTTATTCAAGGGGCGGATCAGCCCACAATGCACAGCTAGGGCGGACCTTCTTAGACATTTCAGGGTCAAGGGAAGTTCTACCAGAGTTCGTAGTAGGGAGAGATCTCGGAGACCTCAAACAGTATCCTTTAACATCCTAGAATGGCTGAACTCTGGAGATAGTTCTTAGCCACTCATGTGCAGGGGTAGAGGGATGCAATCCCAGTGCAGTCCACAGTTGGGGATGAAGATACTTTACCGTCGACCTTTGCTATACCCCAGTTCAAAAAGTACACGGGCAATACAGATCCTCACGCGCATATTGCGCATTATCAGAATGTGATGAGGGCTTTAAGGATCAGTGGCCGTATGATGGCCAAATTGTTCATCGTCATGTTGGGAAGCCCTGTAAATGAATAGTACAGTCATTGACCGATGGACGTAGCCTATGACTGGGGATATCTGTCCTAGGAAATGGTGGACCACTATGGGTTTAATACTGTGACAATCACTACTATGCAGAATCTGGAGGCAGTGAAGAAAAAACCGAGGGAGAGCTTTAAGTCCTATTTTGAGAGATGGATGGCTACGCAAGTGCATTTAAAGTCCCGCCTATCTTTACTAGAGATGATCGTAAATCTCTTAGATGGTGCACTGCCATCTTATCGGAAGAGGTTGGGGTCTAAGACTGTCCATAGTTATCAAGAAGTTTTTGTGCGAGCTGAGAAGATAGAGCGCTATGATACCATGGAGGCGGAAACGGGGTAACAGGTTGCTAAGCCCTATTACAGGAAAAATGATTCTAACCCGGTGCAAGTGAAGGTGAAGCAACCAACAGTACAATTGGTGAATGAAGAGACGGTAACCGCTGTTAGGTTACCAAAGGAAGAATATTATGGCTCTTGCCATATGCTGCTAATTTGGGATTCTTATTCACCAAGCTATGTGAATTTAATCAGTTAGAGAGCTTGAAGAAGCATATCCCTCCCAAGCGGGAAGAGAAGAATAATTATTGCCTTTATCATGTGGCCATGGGACACCGCATACATAACTGCAAAGAGCTGCTGAAAGCTGTTCAAAAATTGGTGGCTGATAAGGTCATCCATGAGCCTGCACTCAAGCCTAGCATGAAAAACAACCCTTTGCCAAATTTTGAGGTGAGGGTAGGAATGTTAACTCAGGGCTAGAAGAGCGGAAGGTCCTGAGCTGCCTATCTGAAGGGCTTGAAGAATTTCTGATGATGGTCAGGTCGGGAAGTAATCCTAATCGAATTTTGAAGATGCTAGAGGAAGAGTCTAACTACAGAGGGTGTAGGGATAAGATTAAAGCTGTTGAGATCAACTTTGTTGGGATGCCGGTATTTACCGACCAGAAACCTACGTCGCTTCGTTTAGGGAGAGAACTATCAAGAGAAGCATTGGTTGGCAAAGGAGAGGAGTATGTGATGGCGATTGAGTCGGGGATGGACTCAGACAATGTAATGGAGATGCTTGAATCCGAGTCAAGTAATTGAGTGATTAGAGAATAGGAAGAAGTCCCAAGGGCTAGTTTTAGCTTTCCCGGTATATCAGTTTTTAATGGGAATGACGCACCGTCTTCCCACTTGTCCAAGTTTTATATCATGTGTTGAGCACAGGGCCTTTCTCAAAATATGATAGCTACACTATTACCATGCTCACTAGCAGGAGTAGCAAGTCAGTGGTATGAAATGCAGTCGGTTGAGACTAAGAGCAATTGGAACTACATCTCTGCAGAGTTCTAGACGGAGTTCGCATTTTTAGAACCTCCGAAACAAACCATGCGAGATCTGCTCACTTGTGTATAAAGGGAAGGAGAATCGCTCATCGGCTACGTAAAGCTGTGGATGTTTATCTATCTAGTGTTGGCACCAAGGATAACTTAGCCTTCTGTAGTACAATTGATAATAGGTGGATCCCAAGATTGGTATCACTATCATTTGTCAAGACTGGCAGTTTCAGATTTTGATGAGTTATCTTTTCACGCTCATCATCTTAACAGGGTGATAATGACCAGACACCATAATGTCCATGCAGTATCGGGGATACCCACTGATTCTGTGCTACCAATGCTATCTTGATCTAACCCTAGTGGTGAACGTAGTCATCGATGAAGATGAAGGCATCGAGGATGATCCTTTGGTAGAAATGTTCTCAGCAGAGGGAGGAGAACCATGGAGGGATGCACTAAAGGTGGAATCTAGGAAAGCACCAACAAGGGTGCTAATTGATCTCTATGCATATGTCCCTAAATCGAGAAGGAAAAGGAAACCCGAAAAAGGAACCTCGGCTGTGGGAGAGATCATTTTTTGTGGGAAGAAGCCCATAAGCTTGGATTCTTACAAGTTGAAGGGGCGACGTGGCCAAGTGGAGGATGGATACGACCAGTACCCTTGGGTCAATTCCAGGGAAACAAGAGTGATGGATAATGGAGTACTAAGGGTTACTCAAAG
>CATIWQ010016547.1:0-41968 GCA_949673415.1 Euphorbia schlechtendalii | reverse complement strand
GGTTCCTTCCCTGTGGGTTCGATATCTTTTAAAACTACATCGCAACTATATACTTGCAGTTATCATCATTTTTCTATGTGATAAGGGGTATTGACAACACCTACATTTTTCGTGAACAAGTTTTTGGCATTATTATTGAGGTTAAGCCTTACTAAACGAGTAAAGCCAAGTCTCACGAACAAGCTTTTGGAACCATTAAGTTATTAAACTTATCAGTGGAAAAGTGGCGAACAAGTTTTTGGTGCCGTTGCCGGGGAAGGCAATAGCGTTCTAAGGATCAAAATTCCGGGGAAGTTAAGTAAGTTCTAAAGTTTTTATTTATTTATTTGTTTTATTTTCTATACCATACAAGTATCTAAACCTTTTTCAATCCTTTTTCTTCAAACCAACATGAATCGTGTGAAGAAAGTAGCACAAAGGAGAGGAGCATAATCAATTCAAGAAGAATTCGACTGTCCATTCCCATTAAGGATAAGAGAAGAGGGCAAAGAGATCTCAAAAGCTAAGCAAATTTGATATCACCGAGATGATATTCCTCGATCTGGTTTTCTTGGAAACTCTTAATCTCCTAGAAAAGATGGAAGCCTACCTTTCCATCCTTGGCCTTTTGAAATTTATGGATATGCAGTTCCCACAAAATCAAGATTGGATACTCAAGTGTTTGGTTACATTCGATTACGAAGATTCAAGGAAGAGGGCGATTCAATTTCAGAATCAAGGACAATAATACACCGTCACAAGAGAGATTATGGGTAATTGGTTCAGTTTCGAGATTGTCAACTCATCAAGCATGACGGAATCATTTCAACCTAATCGAGTTTGGGCAAATTCATCGGGTAAGAGAGTCTTCGATCCTAAAACTTCTCCTAACAAACTCATTAAGGATGATTGTATTCTTCTTCTCCACAAATACCTTTCCACTTTGGTATTTTGTCGAGTCGAAAATACAAAAGTTCAAAAGAAGAACTTGTTTGTTCTCTCATGCGCTATGATGAAGCAAAAAGTGGAAATTATGGATATAATTTGGTATATGATGAAGAAGAACTCGACGAGCATGAGGAGCAAAATTGGAGCGACCGAAATTATCACCACCATAGTCTTGGGAGCAAGAGGTGAACTCCCCTATGTTCAACAACCGGGTGAGTATTTTCGGTATATGGATGGAAATTATTTGAAGAACACCGAACTTCTACAAGAAAATGATGGTGTTTATTCTTTCTATTCCTACTCCAACCGCACCAAGAAGCTCAATTTGACTCAAGAAGATTCTTCTATCGGACTATCAAACCCATCCGTTAGCCATCGAAGAGGAAAGGCCCCAATGATCGAAATAGAAGAAGATGATGAAGACGAAGAGCTCCAAAAGATTGGAAGGCTAGCATGCAACTTAAGTTGGATAATTGCCAAGCGGAACTCGAAGTTATGAAGAAAGACATGAAGATTATAAAGAAAAGTAACAAGTCGATGCTTCGAAAATTACTTTCATTCTTTAGAAAGCAAAATTGTCAATTCACTCTTAGTCCACCGAATTCTCCTTCACAATATCTCGGTTAATTTATTTTTCTTACTTTATCTTTTCTTTCAATAATTTTTAGACTAGTTTTAGTTCTTAGTTTTGATTTTTATTTAATGTCTCACAATAAGGACATTGTGTTCTTTAGTGTGGGGGGGCATTTGTAAAAATCTCGTAAAATCCAAAAAAATTAATAAAATTTAAAAAATCGAAGAACTTGAAAATTTTTTGTTGATTTTCGTGTCAATTTATACATTATCATTTCTTATACTTTACTAACAATTGTCCAAGGTTATTGTGAGTGTTAGGTTTTACAAGTTCTATGTTAGTGCAAAAATTGAACGCATGTTGAATTTTAGCATTAGAAGCACAACATTTTCCAAATTGGCAAGGATGAGTGATGAGTAAAATTCAAGAGCAACATTCCAAGTAACTTTCGATTTATATTTTGATGCAACATGAATTAGGATAAGTTATGTAGTTTTAGTTTAATGCTTCCGATAAGTTTAAGTGAAGTAATATCTAATGGTATTCTTACTATAAGTTTTATATGCAAATCTTGAATAAGTCCTATAAGTATTGAGTGTATTTAAAGTGTAGGGAAACTACAGCCATAATACTTTGAAATTGATCAATAAAGGATGAGGGTATTAATGAAAAATCAAAAGAAAGAGAGGATAACCAATGAGTTATGCAAAAGGTGAGGAATGGTACGGAGCAAAAACTACAACCATTCATTGAGTTAAAAAAGAAAAGAAAGCATAGCACAAAAAAATGGGTGCAAAATACAGAGTACTTAAAAAACATATGCTTAAAAGAAAAAAATGAGAGAGTGGTATGGAGCATAAAATGCAACCACTAAAAAAAGGGAAGAGTGGTATGGAGCATAAAATGCAACCACTGAAAGTGTTTTAGCATCCTAGGTTACCTAAAAATGCCTTGAGAGAAATTTATCAAAGTGTGCTTTCTATGTCCTTTATACTTTATACTATGCTTAAGAGAAGTAATATTCGAGTATGCATATAGCGCTTATATGAAGATGTGATTCGGTTAACTCTCCATTAAGAACAAAGGTATGCAACTGAGCTATATAAATTGCACATTACTAATTTGTGGGAAATTTCAAACTTCTTCTTGAAATCTTTTGCAACGTGGAATGTGGTACTCACTGCAATAGTCTTTCTCCAAATAAGGTACGAACTTGTTTACCAAATTTATACACTTCTGTTGAATTTACCTTGAGGAGAAGGCAAAAGTTAAGTGTGAGGGTATGATAAGTGTATAATTACACTTATTATCACATTAATTTTATACAATAAACACTATAGTTTTAGTCATTTTTATACTTCATATAAAAGATTTCACATGGTATGTAGTTGTTTTTTATGCAAATGCAGATACTAGGTAAATCTTGGGAGTAAAATGAGCTAAAGTGGAATTCTATAAAAAAGAGTGAAAAAAGGTGCAAAAAGATGCGTGGAACTTAAAGATTTGGCTTAGGATCGAAGCTGTCGAAGATCGGTGAAGTTACAAGAAGAATTCTGACTAAAACTCAATTCACGGTCGTGACAATCATTCACGGTCGTGACCTGTTTACTTCAAAATTAGAAGATTGCCCATCAAAGATTCACGGTCGCGACATGGACGGTTTTCTAGTATTATCTTTTAACTAATAACCGCCAGATAAGCATGATCAACTACCATCAACTACCAACGAACAGACACCTATCAGGAGTCAACCAATCATGAAAAGGTGCTTATCCATTGTGGATTATATAAAAGCTTCTCAACCAATCACAATGGAGAGATGCAATCTTTCACCAATGGACACAACCCTTCATTTGGATAGACGTAACCCTTCAAACTTTATAAATAGGGCTACAATCCTCTTCAATTTCGTGCATTCAAGAAGTGTAGTGGATTAGTGTGGCATAGAGTGGAAAAAGTTAGAGAGAGATATAGTGTGTGTGTACATAGAGTCGCTACGTTGTTAAGTGTTATCGAGAAAATGTTTAAGTGATTCGAATCCTTGTTTCGATCACTAGATTTCTCTATATTCTCGAGCGATTGTTGTACAAGTGTACTTGCAAATCACTTATTAATAAAAGTTTTCGTTCTTCAATATTCATTTATTCGATATTCACAAAGAATAGCATCCTAGCTAAGGTTCTGTACGGGCCGAGACAGAATTCAAAGCAGACGTAGGAATTGCAGGAATTGACGACTCCCATTAAAGAGTGGATACGGTTTGATCAACTTTAGTTTTCACTTGCATACCTTACAACTTTGCTTTGCTTTCAACTTATACTTTCTATTTCGAAGTTTATGATATGTCTATGTGTCATAATGAGTATTTCGTGCTAAGTCTTTTATGATAATCAAGTTATATGCGTTGGCATTAATTTTAAGAGTAGTTTCGGGGTTAACAATATCATGTATAATCACAGGATTTGTGATATAACGCTGTTTATTGAGCCAGCATTTTTGGAATGGTAACTTGCTAAATGTGGCTATGTGAGAGCGACCCGTACTAAGCATAGTATTGATGTTGTCCAAGTTTATATAATAGTCTTATCTCGTTTGCGCTAAGATTAGAAAAGTTATTTCATGTGTTGCTCTGCGGCGAATCATTGAACATCTGAGTGTGTTGAGCCGGATTTGTTAGATTAGTCTAGTGCGTTATAGCATCTTTGTTGAACTTGCATGTTTTCTCTGTTATACTTGTTCGTAGTGAAAATCTCTATATCTTTAGAGTCTCTCATCTATACATCTATATTTACTCAACTTTTCATTCTAATCTACCTATCCAAAATAAAAATCTTAAAATTATTTTTACTTTCTTTTACTTTGTCTTTCCTTGTTGATCTTTTGACTGATTCCTTCCCTATGGGTTTGATATCTTTTAAAACTACATCGCAAATGTATACTTGCAGTTTTCATCATTTTTCTATGGGAAAAGGGGTATTGACAACACCTACATTTTTCGTGAACAAGTTTTTGGCATTATTATTGAGGTTAAGCCTTACTAAACGAGCATAGCCAAGTCTCACGAACAAGCTTTTGGAACCATTAAGTTATTAAACTTATCAGTGAAAAAATGGTGAACAACGTTCTCTGGTAATTTGATTTCTAAAACGCAATTGCCTTCCCCAGCAACAACGCCAAAAACTTGTTCGCCACTTTTCTACTGATATGTTTTATAACTTGTTCACACGAATTTGGCTTTAAAGTACAAGTGTTGTCAATACCACTTATCAAATAGAAAAATGATGATAACTGCAAGTATACAGTTGTGATGTAGTTTTAAAAGGTATCAAACCCACAGGGAAGGAACCAGTTCTAAACACCAACTAGAGCAATGTAATTTTATTTTTGATGTGTTGGTTGGTATATAATGGTAAATAAATAGATAAATGTATAAATAGATTAGAGTAGAAGAAATCAGTATAGATTATCCCTACGAATAAGTATAACAAAGAAAACATGCAAAATCATCAAAGATATTACGTACACTAGACTACTTTAAAAGATTCGGTTCTAGACACTCAGATATTCAATTATTCATCGTAGAGCAACACATAAAATGACTTTTTTAAGTTTAGTGCAAACGAATTAAGACGATTATATAAACATGGATAACAATAATACTATGCTTAATACATGTCGCTCTCACATAGCCATATTTAGCAAGTTATCATTCCAAAAATGTTAGCTCACTAAACAGTGTTATAATCACAGATCCAGTGATTATACACAATCTTGTTAACTCCGAAATCACTCTTAAAGTTAACTCAAAAGCATATAACTTTATTAATATTTAAGACTCAACACGAAATACACAATATGACACATAGACATATCATAAACTTCGAAATAGAAAGTATAAGTAGAAAACAAAGTAAAGTTGTAAGGTATGCAAGTGAAAGCCAAAGTTGATCAAACTGTATCCACTCTTTAATGGGAGTCGTCAATTCCTGCATCTGCTTTGAATTCGGCCCTGGCCCGTACATAACCTGCGCTAGGATGCTATTCTTTGTGTATATTAAATACATGAATATTGAAGAACAAAAACTTTTATTGATAAGTGATTTGCAATTACACTTATACAACAATCACTCTAATATGTAGAGAAATCTAGTGATCGAAATAAGGTTCGAATCACTTATACATTTTCTTGCTATCTTAAAACGAAGCGAAATCTACATGATTTTCTCTCTATAACTAAGTATGCACGTATCACATACCACGCCTATAATCTCATGCACCATGCCCCATGAAATTTGTTGGTTTTGAACCCTATTTATAGAGTATGAAGGGTTGCTTCTATCCAAACAAAGAGTCGTGTCCATTGGTGAAGAGTTGTATCACTTCATTTTGATTGGATGCAAAGATTCATCCTCATCCATAATGGAAAGGCACCTTTTCATGATTGGTTAGCTTCCAAATGGTGTCTTTTCGATTGGTAGTTGATGGCGGTTGATAGTTGTTATCTAGCGGTTGGTAGTTGATAAGAGATAATCATTAACCGTCACAAGTTGCGACCGCGAATCTCATGTTGCGACCGTGAACATTAATTGGCAATTTTCTGTTTATGAAGAGTAACGAATCGCGACCGTGAATAGATGTCACGATCATGAAATGTTATTTCTTCATGATTCTTCTTTGCAACTTTACCGATCTTTGACAACTTCGATTTTACGCCAAATCTTTGTGTTCCACTCATCTTTTTGCACCTTTTTCACTCTTTTTCCGTAGAATTCCACTTTTGATCATTTTACTCCCAAGATTTACCTAGTTTCTGCATTTGCATCAAAAACAACTACATACCATGTGAAATCTTTTATATGAAGTATAAAATGACTTAAACTATAGTGTTTTATGATTGAAAATATCATGATTATAAGTGTAAATATACACTTATCAGTTTGATCATGTTATAACGTAAATATAACCTAAACAAGTTATTAGCATGGAAAAGGAAAAATAAACATAAGCATGCACAATTTATACATGATATAGGCAAGGTACCTAGGTATATACATGGCATACTTAAGATGAGGGCATGGTCTACATATGGTTAAAATGTGGCATAGTGTGTGCATGACATACTTAAAGCAATGGTATGTCATATCCTAATCTAAACATGGTATAGACATTGAATACACATGGTATAGCCAAAACGATGACATGGCATATCCTAAACTAAACATGGTATAATTAAAGTGATATTATGGCATGGTCTAAACTAAACACGGTATGAGCGTGAAAATATACATGGTATAGCCAAAATCATGACATGGCATAACCTAAACTAAACATGGTATAATCATAAAAATATACATGGTACAATTGGGTTGGGACATTCCATAATTATTTCAAGAGATGTATTAAATACATAAATAAATGAGACTCGACGTGTGTGTTTGTGTCTACACAAAATTTTGTGGTTAGTTTATGTGCCTCGGACCAAATAAATCATTTAGCAAGTCGTGAAAATAGCACGTAGCATGGCAACATGTATCATCATTTAGCATGGAAACATGTATAATACATTTTATATCACAACATTGCAAACAATGGTATTCTTCCAACCGTATACCTCGAATTCTCCTTATTACTCTGAAGCGTTGATTGGGTAAAGCTTCTAGATTTAAGCTTTGCTCTAAAAACTTTGACATCCCTAAGGGAATGCAAAGTATGACCTATCCTGTTAATTTTCATGAGTTGGGTAATCATAAGGGAAAACAAGTGCTATGGCTTATATATGCAGGCTGAAAGTCAAGTTGTTGATGTAGAAAGCTCTCACATCATTACAATATACCCCAAATCCTATGAAGAGTATTAAGCGTGCGATATGGTGAGTAGCTATTCATTGGGTACTCTTAAACCATGAAAAGCTTAAACGATGCTTTCCTAAATAGACCGGCTTAAATAGGGCATCCAATCCTAAATGTAAAATATTCTATACTACAAATGTATATGATATATTAAATAAATAATATTGGTCAAATTAACTTAAACAAATTTTTTTTCTTCAAATCTTTTAAATTTTGGAAATTATGTTTAGTAAAAAGAAATCCTCAGCAGAGTTACCATTGTGAGCTAACAATGTTTTTCGAGCTTACCGAGCAGGTTGGGTAAATTGTTTGTCCGGGATATATTTCACTGCTCGGGACATTTCGCTACTTTTTGGGACATGTCGATGATTTTTTCCCATTAAAATCATTCCAAATAAGAGTGAAGCTACTTTGGAAATAATTTAAAAAATCTAGGAACCTAAAGTCCTAAATTAAGACATAGAGTCGCCACCTGGACAAGCTCTTTCAGGAAGATTCCGGTATAACATCGTTTACAAGTATAATTCTATACCTTAACGTAGAGATTTGGGTTCGGACAAAGTTACATATTTTATTGTTTAAGTTAATTTTTTTGTTACAAATCGTAGTTATACCGATATTTTATATTTTACATATTCGTATTGCTTATGATTCATTAAGAAAAATGAAGGTGAAAAGAAGGATGTTAATTTCAAGTCTAATCTTTGCTAATTTAACACAACATCATAGAATAAGACATGTATTTACATGCAACTACTCATCCAAGATTTCATACAATTTACTTACAATTGTTTAAAACCAAACCAAAGCTGCAAAACAAAGGTTGGATAGAAAAATTAACGAAAATGGGACATTCTGCCATCGATCATAGTAGCCGTGATGTGATCACTATACTATGATCAACGGTCACAATACCAGGATCGAACCTGATCTATCAGGTTCGTGGACAAAATGTCCCCAAACAATGTTTTTTATGCAACTTTTGATTTTTACTCTTTGTCACTAAATTTTAAGCCAATTTTACACATTTTATCAATTTTTCAAGTACTTTCAAACATATATTAATATGTATAACAAAGCTTAAGGTTTCAGAAACTTACCTAAGAGCAATACATAACCCCTTTTAGCTTTAACTTACGATTCTACTCATCAAGAAGATCGAATTGCAAGTAACTAAATAATTGAAATATAAAACAAGAATTTTCATTTTAGATTCATACCTTTTTGTTTTGAATCCAATATTATCGTAGATCCAAAATCAAGAGCCTGGGATAGCCTTCACAAGAGAAATGTTGGGTTGGTGTTTAAGAATTGGTTAAAGATCAATTAAGGATTAGTGGTGAACAAGTAAACAAATCTATTGATTCCCCTCTTTATTCAAAACCTCTCACAAACTCGAGAGGAGATGTTCGTGTTCCGCTGGTGAGAGTATATGAATTTTCTTGTAAAAAATCTGGTGTGGAATACCAAAATCCAGTTTATATTTATAGGAAAAAAATGGGTTTGATTTGGGTATAAATCATTTCCCCGAAAAAGGGAAACAAATCAATCTTTCTTCCGATTTAGGTTGATCTCGGTACCGATTTCGTGGTCCTGCTATAACTTTTGGTAAGTTAGAATAGGAAAAAAAGGATCAAAGACGACCAACTAATCGGGAAACAAAGGTGAACTCGGTATTGGGATCATGATCTCGGTAGAGGGTTCACGATAGCGGTACTGGGATCATGTGATCCTGGTAGACCCTCTACTCCAACCGTTGACAGGTTTTAGTGATTTTTTTTATCCATTTCGGGGTTTTTAGGCTCGTTTTTTTATTGTTCTGGAAGGCATATCCCAACAATTATCTTTGAACCCAAAATATTCAGATAAACAAAGTATAAAAACGAATTTTTCATCATTGTTTTTGGTGTTGCGAAAATTCGTGCTCACACTTTTATTTTAAATCGACAAACTAACAATCAACCAACCTAAGTAATTTCTTTTATTTAAGCAATGGTTAGCGAAGCTGAGTTAGATCCCTTAATTAAACTTAACACGGCTTAACAACTTAATTAAGAATCTAGTTAATATTTAATTAATTTTCGCTGTTATAATCAGTCTGTTATTCCAAAATTAAAGATACTATAAAGTTTCATTAAGTTAGGTTCAACACCAACTAGTATAAAGGGGCCGTTGGAATTTTTTTGGTTCTACACAAAAATAAAGGCACATACTATAGATATATTTTCACGTAAAGAAATTGACATGAAAAACACGGTAGTAAAGTGGAAGGGGCACCATTGTCTCTCCTGCAACGACCAATTTTTGACTCGTAATGGAGGCTTTTTTTACCGTTTAGTTACTTTTTATTTATTTTTCTTTATATAATTACCAAGAATGTTAAAATGAATAAGCTAAACCCAAATTATATAGGATAAATTTCAAAAGCATAACTTGAGATTTTACTAGTTTTCAAAATGGAATTTATGAACTTTTTTTCTAAAAATGAGTTTGAAGTTTTGAACAATTACCAGCTAACCTCTGTCAGTTTTGCTCTCTTGATAAGTGGCATTATTGGAAATCTATTTTCAGTCTTCTTCTTTCTTCAAATAATCCTAAAATCAATTCCGCAGATGTTGCCCAAAAATTAAATTCTTCCAATCAACTATTCTTCTTTTTCACTCACATTCCTCTTCCGAGTTGCGCCGTTTTCCTCCTTTACTGCAACTCCATAAGATGTTCGAGCTTACTTTCCATAGTTGTTGAAGATGGATCTGAAGAAGAAGAAGAAGAAGACCACGATTTGACTTTCATGTGTCGGGACTAATTAACCACAGGTGACTCATCAATTCTTTCCAGTGGAGGAGGATCGAGAAATAGTGGCGGTTTATACCGATAGCGGTGGATTTCCAAGATCTCTTTATAGTTGGAGTCAGGGATTTTCAATAGGAATCGCCCAAACCATAAAGTCTCAATCTCCATTGTTTTGCTAAATTCAAGCATATGAGATTTGAAAAGCATGTGATGTAGAAAAGCCTCATATGTTTACTATATTAGTGTGAGAAGACTGAGTTAGTGAGTTGATTTGATTCATTTTTTAGAGAGAAATACACGCAGAGAGACACTAGTACTCGTAACGAGAACTACTACACCATTGTTGTATTTTGATTCACCCATATTTTTATTGCAATTATTTATGCCTCCTATTGTTCTTCCTCTTCTTAGTTTAGATTTCAACAACCATTTCTGATGTTAATTAATCTTCACGTATAAATTTAACATTAGATCTCTTCAGTTTTTTGGTTTTTGGTATGAATGGGATATGTGTTTCTTTAGTTTGAGGAAGAAAGAACAATAAAAATGGATATTCCAAAATGTCCCTTTCAAGTCATCAAAACCGATCCCTTATTTTTCTAATAGTTTGAAACTTTAAATCCCTTTTAAAAGTAAAAAATTCTATAAGTCCCTTTTCGAAAATGAGTGAAAGTTTATGATATATTTTTTAAGTTTACCCAATTATAATTACTTGGTATAGTTGAACAACCCCCTTCTTTTGTTTTGCAGCTTTTGTATTCGATGTTTGTGGCAACACACTAAATGGAAATTTAGTGAAAATGATGAATCAAATGTTATGACAATTTTAGTTTGAATGTAATATTAGCAAATGACCATTAAATAAGCACCTCGTGTCAAAGGCTTTAAATATTTAGAGATTCCAAAATTGCAAACAAAAATATTTACATTGGTAGATTTGTGATGAGATATTTATTACAAAGTTTATTATTGAAATCTTTTAGAAATTATAGTAATTTAAGAAAATAAAACATACTTTTATTGAATTATAACAATTTTACAATTTTCACTCGTGACTATAAATATAAAAAAACATGTATTAATAAAAAAAATTATTATTTCATGATGAAATGTTAAATTTTATGTTGAGAACATATACTTTCGTAAGAGCTCAACTTTTGTTTCCGCTCAGCTACAGGATCTCAATATTTATCATGACTACTTCCCTGCTTTAATATAGACTATATTTGAAACCGTATTGAAAAGTTTGATTTTGCAAGAGCTTTAGATCGAAGCCTGGTACTCTCGTTTTAAACGACACTTCACTCTGCATGAGTTGAGCATGTATTACTAGCATACAAGCTCGATACCAACTTAAGTGACTAGAGAATGTAACTAATCAAATCTTAATCCGTGAAGGTCTGTTATATAAATTTTTTGCATAGTATTATTTTAACAAAAATAATTGCTACAATTTTAAAGATTATGAAGCGCAATAGTTAAGATTCTATGTAAAAATAAAAATCCATGATTAGATACAAAATATATAGCACGCACTATATTTGATTCGTTTGCACTTCATGTTTATACTATTTAAACAAGTACGAAATACATAATTGGGATTTCAAAACTTTAGAACAAGAGAATAAGCTACATCATTCGATCGCACAAGGATGGAAGCCTCCTAAAAAAGTTCAAGGTGGGCGATGGCATCCTATCGTGGAAAATTGGATGGCGGAAAAAGTAGAAACCAAAGGCCATTGCCACCATTTTTGAAGGCACCAAGTACAATATCACTGCCACTAATAAACAAAGTCCAACAAATATTCCCGTTGCTCTTGGATCTCGCCACATCACCAATGCTTGCAAGCGTTCCCCTTGCGTTGCAAAGTCACCCAGTACCTTTTGCACACGTATTCCAAGTGTACGCAACTTGTCGTACCTTGCTCGTATTATATCCGGCAATCGATTACTTGGCATAGTGTCGAATTCCTCATCAAGCTCCTCTCGATCAACGGTGTCAGCTAACGAAATCTTAGGATCAAAATGAGGGAGCGGGTCTCGTGTCCGAAATCGGTAATTCCAAGCACCAATTGCAAACACATAAAACGCAATTGTAGGAACAATCATATTAGGGAACCACACCAACATCACTAGCAATGCATGCACGAGTATTGTAGCCGTCGGATTCTTCCAAACACGTGTGTCGTCTATCCACCGTATGATGTCCAACAATCCAGCAATGACATTGATGATCCTAAACCAATTTGCACGTACTTTCCGCATGCTAAAAGAATGTGAGTCTGCATCAAGCATGTAAAACACAACTTCGCGTCGAAGCGGTGGCTCTGATCTCCCCAAATGCCCTGCTACTAATTTCACCGCTACATTCCGTAACATTTCTTGATGTACCACCCCTAACGGCTTAATGTGGTGCATTATAGGCATTAGAGGCTGTGAATACACATGTAAGAAATCTAACATCGGGGTTGTCCGAATGAACCTCACCGCCACTTCTATGTCGCCCATTTTCTTCACCCCGTTGTTTGTCAACAACACCAAAGGGTACAAATTCTTGTACACTTTACCCGTCTCCAACGTCGAAATACGTATCCGTATCTTTCCAATGCGGAAATCGGGTCGCATAATGGGCTTCTCGTTGTCGGACTCCAACGCTCCCGAGCTATCGAAAACGCCAATGCTCAAAACGGTAGACGGATCAAAAACTTTCCACGTGTATTGCTCATTCCATTTCGGATCCAGGCTGTCACAAAAAGTCCTCGTACGAATCCATTTCGGACCGTATTTCGCCACACAATATGCATCCGTACAACCTTTGCCCTCCACTGTTTTCATGGGCAGCAAATTCTTGCATCCAATTATACCCAACTCCACAATGCCAACCGGCGGTTTCCACAGCTGCCTTGCAGTTGGACGGTAATCACTGCACACATTGGCCGCCTCATCCATGACATGATACCCACCGTCGAAGCACAACTTCAGTTGAACTCTACCTTTGTAAACTACTTTCTCACTGTTTGGATCTTCGAAACTAATCCATTTAGATGCAATCTTCCTGTCATCAACTCGTCTCTCGATGGTTGTAAGAGGTATTCGAGCGATCCCTATGGCCGCAGATCCTTTAGAATGCCGGTGGTTTTCTAAAGTGAATATGAGATGGTCACTGAATGGTTCTGCAGCCACAAATAGCAAGTCTTCATTCCATGAAGGGTTTCCATTTCTGGTGGGTGTGGGCTTTGTTTTGTGGAATTGAAATCCTAATTGGGCTTTTATTTGATATTGGGCTTCCTTTAAATGGGCTGAAGATAAAATATCTTGGGCCTCCATCACTGTAGCTCTCAAATACCATAGCTTTGGGGACTGATACACTTTTGCTCCAGCGTTAACATTACCGGCTGTATCGGTTTTCCACGCGTCAGGAAATGATTCGTCCGCTTGCGTCCCCACCCACGTGGCAAGCATCAAACTCCCTAGCTTCCTGTCATGGGTCCCATCTCCTTCCAGCATGTACCACTGTGGGGCCAAAGGGCTGTCCGGTGGGTCCCTAAGAGGAATTTCCGTAACGTCGAAGCAAATTCCACCTAAGAATTTGGATCCTGCCATGTCGGATGCCGGGTCAGCATTAGGCGGGTCCCAAACAGAGACTTCAAGGATGGAGGAGGATTCCGGTGCGTCGCGGCGGAATGCGAAAGTCTCATCCCACTCCAAGAAAACAACCTTTCTCGCCGGTTTAGAAAGAATACGGCGGCCGGAGGTTGCGATTCTCACAATTGGATTACCGTTGGTGGGGAGTCCCTTTGCTTTCACCACTCGAACAAACAAGTAATGCATCTTTTCAACTAGATCAAAAGATGACCGTTCGATTGAAATACTCTCTTGTGATTCCAACCCGTAATTCGTTGATGGAGCCCCAACCGGCCTCGCAATCGGATGCGGAGCATTGATTCCAGCTATCTTCACTTCAGGCACCGATCCAGATACGGCCGCCGCCTTAATTACCGGTGAATCATTCACCGATGGTTCCAAAACCACAACAACGCCATCGATAGCTCCCGCCGGTGGTTCCTCTTGATTTTTACTTCCCTCCGGTGCAGGCTCAGAATCAGGCGGCTTTTCACCTTCAACCGGAGCCGATTCCTTTACCGACGGTGGCGGTGGCGGTGGTTCTTTGACAGGCTCTTCTACTGTCTTTACTGCCTTCTCGTCACTCTGTTCCGCCTCTGCAGGTTGAGATTGATCCGCCGGTGGAGTTGAATTAGGCTGATCAGCAGGCTTGGATTCCTCCGGCGGCGGTGGTGGAGGGTTGTAATAATAAATCTTGAGGCCAATTTCACCTTTGACAGGCGTAAACAAGTGTTTTTTCTCTAAACTGTAATAAATCAAAGCTTCTTCGCCCTTAAAAACAGACTGAGAAGAACTCAGGCGGAGCCTACCGAGACAAATGCTCCGAGTAGTATGACCGTAAGATTTGTCGTGTAAAACATGGAGTTCGATTATATCATTAAAGATATCTGAAGGCTTGCCGAAGTTGAACTCGAGAGATTCGTTCCAAGTGGGACTGAGATCTCGAATAGCAGTTTTAGTGCGCTTACGTTGCCCATGGAAGTCGATTGTAACATAAGGACTTGAAGTGCCATGGCCGTCGATTGGAAGAAGATTGCAAGCGTCCACTACTTCAACTACCAGTTTTTTGTTTTCAGCCATTCTAGTTAAGTCATATGAGAGATGAGAAGTGAGAAGGAATCATATGGGTTCATAGAGCTCATATATATAATAAATACATCTGTGTGCTTTGTTTTTTTAAAGAAAAAGGGAAAATGGAGTGTATTGAGAAGCTAAAAAACGAGCTGTTACTAACTGTTCGATTAAAAGTATGGCCATACTATTGGCATTTCTAGAAATCAAATTTAAGACACATGAAGTGAAAGTATGATTTTAAATTTATGAGTGCTTTGTTGTATTAACTTTAAATTAATTGTAATTGTTTGAATATCAAATTTAGGGGCGTTCAATGTGAGGTGCTTCTTATTGCTGGTATTCCTTGACTCATTTCTTATAAGTTGATTTTTCTTTAAAAATAACTACTAGAGTCGTGTTTGATAAAATATTAAAAATTGATTTTTTACTAGTTGATAAGAAGCTTATATGGAATCTATCAGTTGATGAAAATCTAGCTTATATGCAACTTATAAGCTATATAAATTGTTTAATTTCTTAATGAAAATACATTTATCGTATCTTTGATTAATTCATAAATTTTTTTAAATTGCTTTCAAACCGTCTACAACTACCAGCTTGCAACTTGAACTCATGAGCTACTTAAAAATTTTAATATGAATTGTTATAAACGCTTAAAAAGTACTTAAATTAGCATTTTGACATACTTGTAAACAATAAGATGTGCTTTAATACAGTTTTTTAAAGAAATGCTACACACTACAACAATATTTTAAATTAGCGTTGACAAAAATTGGACGCTAAAAGCTTATTAGGGATTTGAAGGAATGGACTAATGATTGGTGTTGTTGATGAATTAAGGTCGGCACAACAGGAAAGCAAAAATTAACGAATTGTAAGGTTGTAGATTTTCCTTAAATCGAGATAAGGAGCCAAGAGTGTTGGGAACATATATGAAAACTCTAACGACATTAGCACAAGGTAAAGCATTTTCTAAGAAGCAAAAAGGTAAACAAGTTACAAAAATGGGGAAAGAGTACCTACAAGTTATAGATGGAGAAGCTCTGCTATCTTCAGGACCTGTTAGTGGAGAGAAATTAGGGTTTCAATGATTTGAACTCAGAGATAGAAAAAAATGGAGGAAAAGATAGCATTAAAGCAATACCTAAGAAAATGAAATATGATTTGAATAGCAAATAACCTAAAAGAAAAGGGAAGATGTTGAAGGCGTGGAAGGAAGGAGATAGCTGTAATTAATTTATATTTACAAATTAAAAAGAACTTTTAATTCTTAATTTTGGAGTCGAAATAATTTATGAACTCAATTTTCCCTTTTAAAGAAATATTTGAGCGCGAATTGGTACTGAAAATTTTATTTCAATCGCTATGTCAACGTAAAAACGTTTCCGAATATATGTCATCACTAGTTCGACGCTAATAGCGTCCACATGCGTTGACTCCAAATTTATTGTTGTTATGTCATTGCTATTTTTTATTATATTTTACGCTCAAATGCTTGTAGCATTCGTTGATGCTAAATTGACGCCTAATCGTTACCAATAGAGACGAATTTAACGTGGACACTAATTTTTGAAGCTAATCGGTGATTTTCTTGTAGTGATAGAACATTGATAATTAACTTAATATTGGATTATATTTTATTTATATCAAACTTAATTAATACTAGTCAATTATATCTTAAATTAAATGGTCTTAGTCACCAACAGAGAGTCTGTGGAATAACTATACATAGGGTTAGAAATACAGAGAAGAGTGAATAGAAAAGGAAATATAAAGAGTTAACTCATTGTTTTATCCAAACTTTTGCTTTTTAACTTATTGGTATTAAGTTACTTTACACTTGTAAGAGTTACAATATAAGTTATTGAAATGTTTTTCAAAATTGACTTCTAAACAACTAATAAATTTTTTTAATTATTGGTATTAAGTTACTTTACACTTACAAGAGTTACAATATAAGTTATTGAAGTGTTTTTCAAAATTGACTCTGGCGATGAGTGTATTTTGTAATTTGCAAGTTAAAAGTTGGGTAGTTTCGTAATCTTCTTGGTCAAAACAACAAAAGCTAAAATAACTCCTTTTTGTAAGCTACCAAGACTAGCCTTTTCGTTTTGAATTACAAGGCCATTTTAAGTAAAGAAAAATAAAGTTTGACAAAAACTCCTATACTGTGATTATAAACTCAAATCAAATTATGAGGTAGTTTGACTTTGCAATAACTCTAGAAAATTCCAATCTCTTTGTCTCAAATTTCTGAGTTTATATTAGAATCTGAATATACATATATAAACAACTTTTTTATTTATTCTCCGCTTTTCATGCTGCACTTTGCAATTACTCCATAATTTTCTAATCCCTTTGTCTCAACCATTTAGTTGAATATATATTAGAGCATGGATATACCTATATAAACAGCATGAAGTTAGTAAATTAACTTTTATTATCACATTTTTACCTTCTACATAAAAAAAGAACTCATTTCAGCTTAAAAAAAGTCAACTAATAAGTGTTTTTCTTGATAAGATCTAAAAAATATGTAAAAGGTTGGTTGAGTGGGAAATGCTTCAAGCCTTGTGGTATTACTGATTCCCGATTGTTGTCTTCTAGTATCTTTGAAATGCTTCTTTCTTACAAAACATGTCGATGATATATTGACTGCAATAGTGTGGGCCCGATGAAGAGCCTTTACATTACCTTAGGTGAGATAAAATGGCCAAAATCAGGAGTCCCCGCCCTTCGATGTGGGAGGCTCTATCAAGGTCGATGAGGGTGAACATCACGTGTTTTCTAGGCATGTGAGGGGGCGTGTCTCTAGCACTTCCATATAGTTCGGAATTCTGTCATCATTACACTACTTGAATTTCTAATTATAACCATTTCCTTCCCCCTATAAAAGGCCATGCCTTAGAACTTCAAAACTTTATTTGTTTTCTTCTCTCTCCAAGTGATTTCCAGCATCTTTCCTCAAGCGATTTCCTACATCTTCTCTTCTTCCTTAGGTAAGATTCTATCTTTGTCCTATTATTTTCTTCCCCCTCATTTATAATTATTATTATTTGTGAAAGGTCTTTCTATCAAAATATGTCAAGTGATTCAACAGATTACTACACTCTAGTTCCAAGTGTTAGACATTATGTATGCCATGGAGACAATTAGGGCGATATATCTTTATTAGTTATAATGTACAAACAGTTTCGAATTATTATTAATAATAATTAAGACATCTTTGTTGCTTATCAGTGCTTTCTATTTATTATTGTATCTCGTTGGTATCGTATATGTTTAATATGTATATGTGCATTGATGAGACAAAGTTCGTGATTATTTTATAGCGCAAAAGTGCATGGACATAGTAGGAGCTATGTGGTGTGAGAACTGCACATACGTGTTACTATGAATAGTTTAAATATCACTGGTCATAGTTTCATTGAGACTGGACATCAATGGAACAGAAAGATTAGTATGTGTAGGCTTACTCTTTGGATTAGATAAAAGCAGCCGATCTCACGAGCTGAATGTGGTACCTTGAGTTAATACATGAATGTATTCGGGTAATACATTGGAGACCGCTATAAGAAAGACTTTTGGAAATTACTATATCCATGTGTTGGTATCATGTCTTATTGCAGTAGCAGTACAAATATCCTCAGACTTGAAATACCGGTTACCTTATGTAGGAGTTGCTATACTTTAGGTCATACTTATTCATACCCTGGCGATCATGATAACACGGGTGATTACGGGTATAGCGATGATCACATGTTGGTAAGCTGTGTAGTCAAGATGGGATCCATCACTCCTGATATAGCAATATAATGGGAGATGTACCTTAGAGCCCCTTGTTGAAGTGACACACTCATAAACCTCTTATCTGAGTATAAGATTGATAGAACGAGTTTCTAGTCAATCGAGATACATAATGGTGAGTGGTGTTCTTCATGAAGAAGTCTAATTCTAGGACAGCTACGGCTATTACATGAGCTAACACTTAATCCGAGCTCAATAAACTGGATGATACTTAATCTGATGGAATGAGTGTATTGTAATGGTTACTATTGCAAAACCAGATCAAGTCACTTGCACGTGACATTTCAAGTATCGGGGGATCATACACCTTTGCTAGAAAGCCCATTTGATCATCTATAGCTATCGGGTTCCATATCGGTTTGGAAAATTGAGCCTAAAGATTCCCGGACGGGAAGCCAAGTTTAGGTTAACTTCTAGCGACTCTATACTTTGGGATCCTATAAGGTCACACACTTTGGATCTTTAATGGACTATGTAAAGAACCTATGGACTAGGCCTGTACCAAAGATACAAGTTGTGAAATCAGTGAGAAGAATTATCAATTGGTTGAATCAAATTAATAATTAAAAGGAATTATGAGAAAATAGGGAAAAAGGTTGCATGAAGCGAGCAAGGGATTTTTCCCGTTGTGAGTGGGCCCTAAACAAACACGAGTTGTTTGAAGTGGGATCTGCGCGGCTACCCCACGAGCTAATGGGCTGCGGGCCGCTAACGCGCGAGACAGCCAGTGTGCGCAAGCCCTCTTGCTTGTAGCATAGGCTGCGCGTAAACCCACAAGTCGCAGCTTGCGGCACAAGGAAAGCCCGTTAGGGCTTACCATGTGGTAATCCACGGGTTAGCCCGCAGGTCCCTATACCCGCTAGGCTGATCCGCTATACATGGGATGGGATTTATCCCATCCCATAATTGCATTGTTTACTTAAAATCTTTAACATTTAGTAACATGTATTGTAATCAAATATAAAAATGTAATAGGATAAAATATAAAATTTTAAAATATAAATTTAATGTATAAATATATACTAAATAAATGAAATTATTCGTTAGGCCAGGGCTCGACCGAGCTTGTGTAGTTATATACAAACCAAGCACGGCCCATAAATCTTCAAGCTTTGACGGGTTCAGGCTCAGGCCTGGCCTTTTTAAAAAATGAATGTTCAAGCCCGGCCCATTGAAGCGGGCTCGGGCCAGGCCCGGCTCGTGAACAAGCCTATTTTAATCACGGGAATAAATGAAAGAAAAACTTTTGTGTTGGATGATCTATAGAAATGTAGTTGCTATGTCACATGGTAAAATAGATCATGAACATGAGTAGATGTTAGAAACAATATAGTAAAGTCACATGGTTATATGCCATAAACAATTTTTTGAGTAAGTCTCAACTATCCTCGGACATGATTTCAACTTATCACTGATGTGGAATTGGATATGTTGTACTATATTACTAACGGATCCTTATATATTTCTTCACAAGTATGGGTATGCTTGGTATATTCATGATCACATTAGTAGCGGTGTTGAAGTGGTAGGATTATCATTCGATTTAAAAATCGAAATGAATCACAGACTACTTGATGAATAAAAGGGATAAGGACGTCCAATAAATCGTTGACTTATTTTATCAGTTGCTCTAGATTAAGACATATGATGAACTGCAGAAGAGGGTGATAATCACCATGCCTCTTGTTCATCATACTGATTTTAACTAGCAAAAGACTTTGTGAGATAACTACTATGTTCAGTATCTTTAATTGACAGTTGTACTTTGTCCCAAAAGACCGTGCGCCTAACTACTGATCTGGGATTTAATCTACAAGCAATATTACAAGACTATATGACGAATTTATCATTAATTAATTGACATGTCAAGTTAGTGTAATTAAATAATCTATATGACCCCAAGAAATTAATTTAGCTAATGGTGTAATATAATATATTTTATATTATTCATTAAGTTAAATTAAGTTGATTAAATTATAATATCTAAATTTTTCATATGGGTTATATTATGAATTATAAATAATATCAATTAAATATTGTTTAAGAAATTAAACTTGTGAGTTATATATTAAATTAAGTTTATAAGGGGGTAAATATATAATTAAATTAAACTTAATTATAATTTATTAATTAGATATAAGTAGCAAAATTAAACAAAATTAAAACCTAATTTTTCTACGAAAGGAAAACGTGTACAACCTCTAAGGTGCATCACGTTGGCAGCTTTATTTTTGAAAACCCTCCGGAGGAATAATGTGTTCTTCCATCGGTAAAAGTTTGGAATTACTGAAAATTTCAGGGCGAACGTCCCAACTAGGTTGATGCATTCGCTTGCCTACAAAACACCCAAACCTCTTTTATTAAAAAGAGAGTGTCACAAAGTATGACTCACCCATAAAATTACAAAGTGCACAAGATGTCAATTACAAAGCAAGGTCGGATTGACTAAGATATCCATGACCGATAATGAAATATGTTTGTTCCTATTTTTAAAATAAAACCAACAATGATGAACACTAGTTAAAAATAAGTCTTCAGCTCCTCTAACATTCTCAAAGATGAATTGATTCCGTCGTTTCCAAATCCCCCACGGTATGGAGAACCAAACCAATGTTGCAAAATCACGTTTGATTCCGGAAGCAAAGAAAGACCTCCACGTCTCCAAGAAATCGGACGAACCACCTGGAATTGGCAACGAGTATCGAAGCCAACGAATAGCATTACACCATACAAACCAATTATCTTTGAAATAGAGAAGCATGTGATCAATTGATCCGTTTTCTTGACAATATGGACACAATGAGTCCGTCACTGCTGCCCCGACTCTATTAAAAAGGAATTCTTTGGTTGGAAGCCATTTATGAAGTAAAAGCCAATAGAAAAAGCTAATGCGTGGTAATATCGGTGTATTCCAAATTATATTGAATGATATAAGTGGTTCCACCTCCATCCTATTCACATAGAAACCTGCACAAAAAGATGTTGCAGTATACAATTTCCTTGGTCCAAAACTCCAAAGAAGCCGATCATTCACGCTCAGGAATATTAACGTAACCGATCCCTCAGTAGCGTTCGGTTCCAATGGCGGGAAAATGCTCGAAACGCTCTCGAGAATTAGCTTTTTCATCTCAATACATCGCTGCCTTTCCAACAATCAAAGTTGTCTACGCCATAATGGTCTACCAAAACAAGCATTGTTGAATAGTTTCATGCACACATTTTCCACCATACCATTTTGCATGATGTTCAACTCCCAAAGATCCGTAAACATGCATTTTAATGGCTAGTTTCCAGCCAAAGTATCACTCCAAAACCGAGTCCCTTCACCATTACCCAGCTGCATCCGTGTGTTTGAAGTGAAAAATTCCCAAAAATCATTATTCCGAAAACAACATGAAATTACGTTTGCCAAATCGGGGACACACGAGAACTATCCACTTCAAATAAATCCCACCATGAGTTAATACCATGTCTTCGTGCACACAAAATAGCCCATAAAGATTCATCATTCAAACTACGTAGGCGCCACAACCATTTGAGTAAAAGACTACAATTAACAAGCTTAAAATCAAGAATATATAGTCCACCCATGTGCTTCGGTAAGTTAATTATTTTCCAACTAGTCTTACAAATACCATTACAAACATGGACTCCCGCTACAAAAAATTCCTCACAATGCATACAAGTTTCTTATTCACCTCCTCTGGTAATTTAAAGAGCAAAAGTATATAAATTGGGATAGAGGGAAGTACCGATTTCACCAAAACTTCACGTCCCGCATATGATAGACAATTTCCTTTCCAGCTAGCTAAACGATTCTGAAATTTTGCAATCAACGCGTCCCAATTGCCATAATTAATTCGCTTGAAAGAAAGAGGGACGCCAAGATAGCTTACAGGGAAAGTCTCGGTCTTGCATCCAAGGCTCGATGCGCAACCATGCAACGTCTGTTCATCACTATGGACTCCGAGGATGGACTTTTATGATAGTTTATACGAAGGCCCGAGATTAATTCAAAACAATGTAATATGCGGCGTAATTGAGGAATAAGAGAAGCATCCGGTGGAAGAAAGATGATTGTGTCATCTGCAAATTACAATAGGGACACATCTAGTTGAGAGTCCTCTAATTTGAACCCCGGAAGGAATCCCTCACGAATACTCATAGCAAAGAGCTGCTTTAGTCCCTCAACAGCTAGGACAAAAATGAATGGCGATAGCGAATCACCTTGCTTTACACCTCTTTGAATTGGAATTGGTCGATTCGGGCTTCCGTTTATTAGAAGAGATGTGGTAGAGTCATGTCGACAACCTTGCAACCAAGAGATCCATTTGTGATTAAATCCCATCTTTATCAAAACCGCATCAATGCAAGACCAGGAGACATAATCAAAAGCTTTATGGAAGTCCAATTTCAGAACCATGCATGACCGTTGCTATTTATGAATGGAATGGAGTATCTCGGAAGCCAAAAAGGAGCACTCATGAATGCTTATATCCTTTACAAACTCAAATTGATTACTCAAAATAAGAGATGGCAAGACCAATTTCAATCGAGAGGAAAGTAACTTCGTCACCACCTTGTAAACACAATGAATTATGGCAATTGGTCGGAAATTCTAAATTTCACACGTTCCGGACACTTTTGGAATGAGGACCCTGAATGAATTTTTGACCAATTTTGGTAAATGAGTCGATTCATGAAATTTTGTAAAAAGCTCCATAAAGTCATCCTTTAAAAATTCCCACGCACGCCTATAGAAAAAGTGATTAAATTCATCCAGGCCTAGTGCTTTGTTATCATTACAAGACTGAACCGCTTCCCAAACTTCCAAATCTGAAAATGGCATCGTCAAGTTTCGATTTTGATCTTCTGAGACTCTTGTAAAATTTAATTTCCAAAGAGAAAATGTAATAGCTCTTTCCGCTTTAAACAAATCAGAGTAGAAACCATTTAGTGCCACTGCAATTTCACTTAAATCAAATGTAAGTCATCCATTAATGTTTAGTGCCGAAATCATATTGTTCCTAGATAGGGCTGAAGCAATACGATGAAAAAAGGTCATGTTATTGTCCCCCTAGAAGTGTCCATTTCACCCTCGATTGTTGATGTTTGATACCCTCAAGGTGGTGTCTCTTTTTCCCAATTATATTTCGAATCGAAGACAAGTTAGAGGCAGCAATGGGGTCCAACGGTTAGTGTTCGCTGCTATCCATTAATCGTAATAATTGGAATTCCAGGTCTGAAATTTCGTGCTCCGTTCTACCAAAGTTCAAAGAATGCCATGATTTAATTACTTTGCTCAAGATTCGAAGATGAAATGGCATTAAAATTTGATGCACATATAGCAGCCCACTTATTATATAAAAATGGACAAAACTCACTACTATCCCACCAACAATTTTAATAAATGAAATGGTTTTGGTCCCTAAGGCCTTGTCGAGCAACTAGTAAACAAAATTGGGAAATGGTCCGAGAGTGAAGAATCAACCGTGCGAATAGTTAAACCCTCCCATCGGTCTACCATGGACCTTGAAATAAAAACTCTATCAATTCGGGAGACCGATCTAGCATTGTGCCATGTATAATCCCTCCCATGAAGTGGAAGATCATGAAGACCACTATCATTAATGAAATCATTGAAGCTTGATAACGAAGGTGCTGTTGTCCCACTAGATCTCTCATTCCCATGCAAAACTTCATTGAAATCCCCATATACAATTACATTCTCAAGAGGAGAGATAATGGAGGCCAAATCTTGCCACATTTGACTTCTATCCAACCAAACCGTGGATCCATATAAAGCGAGAACATGAAAACCCATATGTCAGGAGTGAAATTGCACATTGATCCAATGGGAAGATGAAGCAATTAGAGACCCCAATAAATGAATGCAATTGCATGAAATAGCAATACCTCCCGATAGTCCTTCTGAGCTAACACACTTATGTTCGAAATCATTATATCCCCAAAGTTTTCTAAATGAATTCTTCGAAATTGTATGAACTTTAGTTTCAAGAAGGACCACAAATTGCAAGTCAAATTTGTGAATACAAGAACGAAGGAAACATTGTTTACTACTACTTGATACCTCTCCTCGACAATTCCAACTGATAAATGATAAAGACATAGAACTAATTACCCCTTGAGAAATCCGAAACATAACTTACAATCATTGATTGATTTCCTCTAGAATCAACCCCTTCACGTTTTCCTTGAATAAATTGAGTTGGAGACCATTTGACCATGTAAGAAATGCTTTGCTTGGTCTCTCTGCATGGAATTGAATAAAAAGTCAGTTCATATTATGGATGTCAGGTCTAGAAGAGCTAGAAATCGGATTAGTATTTATCATCGAAATGCCTTTGGCATAGGCATAATCCTCATGATCTCCTTTAAACCGGGCAGTAGCAATGGACTTTGAATTTGGAACAAAACTGGAATTGGCTTGCTGCATTGGAACCTCGGCAGAACTGATGGGCAGCATTAGAACATCAGCAGAACTGGCAGGAAGCACTGGAACAGTGGTAGAATTGATAGCATCAGCAGAGCTAACATTGACAGAGCGGTTACGGGAGCTTGGGATAGCAGCGAATCTATCAATAGAAGCCAATCTGGCAAGGGACTATTGTTGTGTATCTGATAGCAAAGGGCTAGGAATAGAAGTAGAATGCTTGGTAAAAATTGATGCAAAGTGAGGTGGCGTGAACTGTGAGCTGAATTATCATCTTTTGGCACATCACGATCCTTGAAATCATGAGACAATAGCGTTCAGAGGCAGATCGAGACTCAAAATCATTATAGTTTGAGCATGCCGTTAATTGTCGTAATCTAGCCTTTACTGAAATTAAAACATCTCCCAAAACCACATTAAAGCATTGATCCAAAGCCAACATCGGAACACTGATGATGCATGTAACCACATCTAGACATTTGGGTTTCTCAATATTAAAATCAATTGAAATTTTTCCCCCATAACTTCAACCATCTTATGGATTAAAGATTCCGTGATAATTACCGGGAGTAAACCAATAAAGTTAACAAAGCATAATTGATCGGTAGGTATGAAGTCCAATGAATACGGCTTAACTCCAGAGATTATATCATACAAAGATTGCTAATCTCCCTTTAGGAATCTGGCTAACACATCCTTCGAGAAAAAAGAAATCACCACAAGCCATCCTCCCGCCAGTGCAACAAACTTTATCGCAAAGTTTCTATCATTCATTAAGCTAAACAAGTCTGGAATAGATCTCGTATTTCTAACTTTGTCAAAATAGGAGAAGTGAGTCCAATTGGCTTTCTTGATGTTCCCTTTTAATTCAACAATTGCCGATTTCGAAATTGGATTAACAACTTATGCATAAGATCTCTCATCTCTTGGGGAACTAATAAACTTACGCGCATGAGGTTTCAACATAGCTACTGTCATTGGTGCAGTAGTATTAATTGATCTAGGTTTGGCCGGATGACATCTAACAACCTTCAATTTATAGGCTCGTAAACATAATTTCCCGATAGAGATCGCATTCAACCTATACAGTGCTTCATGCATGGGAATTGAACCCTCCAAAGAGATAAAACCAATGCAACAATTCTTTGCATTCCTCCTATGTGCTACAAAAACCCGGCCTAGCACCCCATATTTGAGAAATATAATCTTCATGGTGTCCTTATAATGTGAGGCTGGAAAATTCTTGAAATACACACTCATTGGTGGTGGCTTGGGATGATTTTGAAATTGAGGTTTATGGGGGTTTCGGGTTAGGGAGGATGGGTTTGTGGATGCGGGAGGAGGTTGGTTGGGGGTAGGTTGGGTTTGGCTAAGTTTGCTACCTTTGACATAGTGTTCGACGGTAGTGGGGTCATTGGAAGGCTGAGGGCGGCATGGTTAGGGTTTTTGCATGTTCGACGGTGGTGGGGTCATTGGAAGGCATGGTTAGGGTTTTTGCATCACGTTGGTAGCTATAAAGAATATGGGGTTTTTAGCTTTTATTGGAGTTTTCTCTCTTGTTCTTTGTCTATATGGCTAGCATTGGTCTCAGTTTAAGAGGAGTTCATGCACGTGATGTTAGAGAGCTTCCAGTTGTGAGCTTTTACTATGTTTGTCTCTTAAAGGGACTATCAAGTAAGTTTTACTTGATAACCAAATTGTTTTAAACACTACACTGCGCCATAGATGGTCTGTTTAACAACGATAAAATGTTTCCCAAAGTGCCAAAAGTGTTGCGAAAGTACTTGTCGCAACACTTTTCCATGAAAAAAGTCGTTGGTGATACTCGCCTTGCGAAAAGTCATTTTTGCAACACATTTTTTTCGTAACACTAAGAAATATGTTGCGACAAGTGACTTTTCGCGACATTTTTTTAGTACTTGCAATGACTTCAGTTGTGCTGCAAAAAAACCCATCAATGTCACTGTTAACGTCATTTTGTTTTTTTCGTAACGCTTTTGTTGTTTATTCACAACACTTTTGTTATAACACTTTTAACATATTTGCAACACCATATCTAGTTTTCAACACTTTTTTAAAAGCACTTATATCACATTTGAAACACTTTTTTGCGCTTATTAAAACACATTTGTAAAACACTTAATTGAACTTTCGTAACACCTTGTCGAGTTGTTGCAACACTTTTTACAAATACTTCACTGCAAATTGTCCAGTAATTACAATACTTTTACAAAACACTTAATGGTGCATTCGCAACACATTTATGGTTTTATTGCAACACATTTTATATAACTAAATGAATATGACAGTCACATTTTATATTACAGAAATACCTAATAAATTCACAATAATATAATTCTCCAAATTAAATGTCAAATATGCATTTATAAGTCTAATGTTGTAATCCATCAATAGCTAATGCATAAGGGTTAGGGTTAGAGTTAGATAAAAAAATGTTTGCCAATAACTTCGATTTCATATATTACCATGTCTACTACCAATTCTGCAATCTTTCATCTCTAGGACCTTGTATTTCAAACAGGACTACATGGTGGGATTTTTTGGGCACCATCCACCTTTCATTGAAAATACTTAAAAAATAAAAAAAAATGAAGCCATAGTAGTAACTGATATAATATTATATGATTCTAAAATTTGACATGGCATACTAAATTGTATAAGTTTCATTTTTAATTATACAAAATTAGAAAACAAAACCTTTGTGGCAACTTTCTTGACAGAATTGTTAACAGTCATTACAGACTTCCCTTTACGAGCCTAAATCATAAAATAAGACTACATGAAGGAAAACTTGCGGAACCATAACTAATGAAGGAAAACTACCATAACATTAGACACTTTTTAATGAAGGTAAACTTCCATAATAAAAGTTAATTACCTATTTCTTCTCAATCATAACTGGAGCATTTGAAAAACTTGATTGCGACTAGGTTGTGCGCCTACTTGTGGCATGCTCCTTATACAATCTCTCCCTTTCCTGCATTAATCATATAACTTTATACAAGTACAAAATATGCAAATTTTGAAACACATCTTTGCATTATTATCAAATTCTTCACTATCTTGTCCAATATCATTGGTCGAATTGTAATCATCACTTCCCTCTTCATTCTGGACATCATTTTCGGTAGTTTTCCCCTAGGGAGCAGTCAAACCATCAGCAAACTTTTTCAATTGAAGAGATGCAAATCCCTCCTTGTTTTCTACAATTCTCCTTGCTCTTATTTCCTCAACTCCAACTTCTCCAACTGCTTTCACTATTTTTATGGTCACATACTTCTTACGCTTCATTCCCGTAACTTTCGCACCCATTGTAGGAACAAAACACTTATAATATTTAAAACATGAATGTATGTACTATGTACAATTCCTTGGAATATCTACAATACTAGAATTAATAAACATATTTTCTATCTATATAACTACTGTAATGGGAAAAATAAATGGGGAATTTCAGAAAACATTGAAAGAACAAATAGGGAATTTCATAAAATACCAAAATTCCAACACCTAACAATATAGGAAATCTAATTTCAACATGTAATATAATTTTAGATGTGTTAAAACAACCATTGCACCACATGAGGACTTTGAGATAGAAAAAAAATGTTGCAAAAAGCTTGTTTGAAAAAAGAAAAGAAAAAGTAACATTGCTGACAAATATGGCTGATAGTTGCAAGATATATTGCTGCTCTGAAGTTATCTAAGAAAATAATACCATATCCATAGAAGTCAAATGACATGTCCCGAGTTGCCATAATTACTACACTAAGGATTATTCCTCCAACAACAATAGATATAATTGTTACCATAATTTGTAGCTTCAGAAGATTAAAATATATAACATAGTTTCAGAAGATTAAAAACCAACAAGCTAGGAACGAATCTGAAAGTATTGATGAAGTCTAAATGCAATATGTCAGATCTGATTTGATTGTCAAGTTCAGTATATACTTCTACACTAACACTTATCTTAAACAAACAAGTAAAACAAAAAAGCGAGTTATGGTTTATAAAAAGCAAGTAAAACTCCCTACATCAAAATCTTATAATCTTCAAAAACCTTCTACTACTAGCCCTATTACTTTCAAACTTGTACTTTGGATCCAAATTTTTAATGACTAACTGATAAGTGTATAATCACACGTGGTATGTAGTTGTTTTTTTATGCAAATGCAGATACTAGGTAAATCTTGGGAGTAAAATGATCTAAAGTGGAATTCTATGAAAAAAGAGTAAAAAAGGTGTGAAAAGATGCGTGGAACTTAAAGATTTGGCTTAGGATCAAAGCTATCAAAGATCGGTGAAGTTACAAGGAGAATTCTAAAGAAAAATGCAATTCACGGTCGCGATAACCATTCGCGGTCACGAGTTGTTCTTCTTCAAAATAGAAATCTACCAATCAAAGATTCACGGTCGTGACTTGTATATCACGGTCACGACCTGGATGGTTTTCTGGTTTAATCTTCTTAACTACCAACCGCCATCAACTACCAATGAATAGACACCTATCAAAAATCAACTAATCATGAAAAGTTACCTATCCATTATGGATTAGATTGAAGTTTCTCAACTAATCACAATGAAGTGATGCAATCATTCACCAATGGACACGACTCTTCGTATGGATAGACGCAACCCTTCGAACTCTATAAATAGGGCTCCAAACCTTACAATTTCGTGGAATCAACAAGAGGGAAAATATTAGAGTGCATGAGAGAGATATAGTGTGTGTATAGATAGAGAATTCGCTACGTTCATAAGTGTTAGTGAGAAAATGTTTAAGTGATTCGAATCCTTGTTTCGATCACTAGATTTCTCTATATTCTCGAGAGATTGTTGTATAAGTGTACTTGCAAATCACTTATCAATAAACTTTTTCGTTCTTCAATATTCATTTGTTCGATATTCGCAAAGAATAGCATCCTAGCGGAGGATCTGTACGGGCTGAGACCGAATTCAAAGCAGATGTAGGAATCGCTTAAATTGATGACTCACATTAAAGAGTGGATACGGTTTGATCAACTTTAGCTTTCACTTGCATACCTTACAACTTTGCTTTGCTTTCTACTTATACTTTCTATTTTAAGTTTATGATATGTCTATATGTCATAATGTGTATTTCATGTTAAGTCTTTTATATTAATCAAGTTATATGCATTAGAGTTAATTTTAAGAGTAGTTTTAGGGTTAACAATATCATGTATAATCACTGGATCTATGATATAAAGCTGTTTAGTGAGCCAACATTTTTGGAATGGTAACTTGCTAAATGTGGCTATCTGAGAGCAACCCGCACTAAGCATAGTATTGACGTTGTCCAGGTTTATATAATTGTCTTAATTCGTTTGAGCTAGGTTTAGAAAAGTTATTTCATGTGTTGCTCTGCAGCGAATAATTGAACATCTGGGTATTTTGAACTGAGTCTGTTAGATTAGTTTAGTGTATCGTAACATCTTTGTTGAACTTGTATGTTTTCTCTGCTATCCTTATTTCATAGGGAAATTCTATATATTTAGATTCTCTAATCTTTCATATCTATATTTAATCATTCTTCTTTCTAACCCTCCTATCCAAAATATCAAATCTATTTTATTTTCTTTATTCTATCTTCCTTATTGATCTTTAGACTTGGTTCCTTCCCTGTGGATTCAATATCTTTTAAAAATACATTGCAACTGTATACTTGCAGTTATCATCATTTTTCTATTTGATAAGAGGTACTGACAACACCTATACTTTACATGGATAAGTTTTTGGTGTCATTAATATATATCCAAATCTTGTGACCAAATTATTAAACTTATCAGTAGAAAAGTGGCGAACAAGTTTTTGGGGCCATTGCTGGGGATGGCAAGTGCATTCTAGAGATTAAATTGCAGGATAACGGCCAATTATATTTAATACATTTATTTTTCTTAGTTTTTCTAGGTACTAAGTCTAAAAATTGAAGAAATAGAAGTATTGAAGTAGATCGTGACCACGACTATAGATCGTGCTCTTGAAGTTATATAACAAAACCTTCTATTCCTGTTTTGAAGGAAATCACAATCACGACAGGCCTTCGTGATTGCAACATGGGCCCCGGATTCTCCTTCACAACAAACGGGTTTTCTCTTTTCTTTACTTTTCTTTTTCATATTTTTTAGACTAGTTAGTTGTTTGTTAAGTTTTTCATTTTTTAATAAAATCTCTCACAATGAGGACATTGTGTTATTTAGTGTGGAGGGGGGGGGCAATTGTAAATCCCAAAAAATTGAATAAAATTAAAAAAATCGAGAAGAATTTGAAAATTTTTCTTGATTTTTGTGTGTTATTTATACGTTATCCATATCTATACTATACTAACATATTGTCCAAGGTTATTATGAGTGTTAGGTTTTACAAGTTTGATGTTAGTGCACAACTTATATCAATTTGGCAAGGATGAGTGGTGAGTAACATTCGGAAGCAACATTCCAAGTAAGTTTTGATATATATTTCGATGCAACATGAATTAGTATAAGTTATATAGTTTTAGTTTAATGGTTCCGATAAGTTCAAGTGGAGTAATATCTAATGGTATTCTTACTATGAGTTTTATATGCAAATCTCGAATAAGTCCTATAAGTATTGAGTGTGTTTAAAGTGTTAGGAAACTATAGCCATAATACTTTGAAATTGATCAATAAAGGACGAGGGTATTAAGAGTGAAAAATCAAAAGAAAGAGAGGATAACCAATGAGTTGTGCAAAAGGTGAGGAATGGTACGGAGTAAAAACTGCAACCATTCATTGAGTGAAAAAAGAAAAGAAAGCATAGAATGAAAAATGGGTGCAAAGTACAAGGTACTTAAAAAACATATGCTTAAAAGAAAAAAATGAGAGAGTGGTATGGAGCATATGGTTAAAAATATCATGTATAATTACTGGATCTGTGATATAACACTATTTAGTGAGCCAACATTTTTGGAATGGTAACTTGCTAAATGTGGTTATGTGAGAGCAACCCGTACTAAGCATAGTCTTGACGTTGTCCAGGTTTATATAATTGTTTTAATTTGTTTGCGCTAAGTTTAGAAAATTTATTTCATGTGTTGCTCTGTAGTGAATAATTGAACATCTGGGTATTTTGAACTGAGTCTGTTAGATTAGTTTAGTGTATCGTAACATCTTTGTTGAACTTGCATGTTTTCTCTTCTATCATTATTTCATAGGGAAATTCTATATATTTAGATTCTCTAATCTTTCATATATATATTTACTCATTCTTCATTTTAACCCTCCTATCCAAAATATCAAATCTATTTTATTTTCTTTATTCTATCTTCCTTATTGATCTTTAGACTTGGTTCCTTCCCTGTGGGTTCGATATCTTTCAAAACTACATCACAACTGTACACTTGCAGTTATCATCATTTTTCTATTTGATAAGAGGTACTGACAACACCTATACTTTACGTGAACAAGTTTTTGGCGTTATTAATATATAGCCAAATCTTGCGAACAAATTATTAAACTTATCAGTAGAAAAGTGGCGAACACTAACCTTCTGCTACAATCCTTATTAATGACTAAATTGTACTTTGCATCCAACTTTTTTCCTCAATATGAAGTCTTAGCATATGTTTTTATAAATATGACAATCACTGTAAACAAAACTAAACCAAGAAGTAGCCCTATTAATGTATCATCAAAATATGTCCATCAATTATAGATCAACAAATAATTTATCTTCTGAGATTTTTAAATAAACTTGACAAAATTGTTTATTCCTAGGCAAATCTTATCCTTTTATTATAGATATTTTTGTAATAACAAAGAAAATGATAGCTCAAGGCAAGAAAAAAAATAACTTGAAATATTACAGATTAGAAAGCATAGCAATTATAGAAAATAGAGAATTTCTATATCATTTTTCAATCTCAAAATTTCATAAGCAAGCTAATATCGAAGTTTCAGAGAACCAATGTATATATTTTGAATTGGAGCATCTATAAATTTTCATGCATCTTTCAAGTGCACATCAGGAATCAAGTGAATGAAGCAGAACCATTTGTAGCAAATCAAGCCATAAAACAAAATAAAATCTACAATGGAAAAACTGATGTGGGCAAGCAAAAATGATAGAATAAAAAAGTTGTTACCTTCACAAAATTTAGGTCTCAATCTCATCTCCAAATGCAACTGTAATTTTAGCAATGGCTGTACAGACGGATCAACAACATTGTCAATGTAGAATTTTAAAATGCCTCATCCCTCAAACCTTGAATGTAATCAACAACACTCTTATCACTGCCTCCTATGAATTCTCAACTACCAGATAGGCCTCATACATGAAATCCTCCAATTTCACTGTAACCAAGATCCTTTTTAATGTATTGTGCCAACTCAAAAAGTCCAAGTTGGACTGGATCGATGACCGAATCAATTTCCTCTTTTTTCCCTCTTATATAGGCCTTACTATGGAATCTGCCCTGGTGGTAAAAGGTAATCCACATCATGTTGGTATGAGTACCTATGTTAAATGAGAAAAATAATTGATTTATTAGAATATGCAAGATTTACCTAAATAAGAAAAATAATGACTAATATATGTTAGACATGATGAATGCCCTAGAGGCAATAAGGATGATATATCTTTATTAATTATAATGTACAAACAATTTTCATATTATTGTTATCAATAATAAAGGTATATTGGTTATTTATAAATGCTTATTTAAATTATGTATCTTATCGGTATTATATATATGTATTATTATACATGCGCATCGATAAGACAAAGTCCATGACTTATTCATAGCATGAAAGTGTAAGGACATAGTGGGAGCTATGTGTGTGAGAGCTGCACACACGTGTTAATATGAATAGTCTAAATATCACTATTCATAGTTTCATTGAGACTGAACATTAATGAAGCAAATAGACTAGTATGTGTAGGCTTACTCCTTGGATTAGATCCAAGCAACCGATCTCAGGAGCTGAAGGTAGTACCTTGAGTTAACACATGAATGTATTTGGGTAATACATTGGAGACTGCTATAAGATAGACACTCGAAAATAACTATATCCATGTGTTGGTGTCACGTCTTATTGTAGTAGTAGTAAAAGTATGCTCAGACCTGAGATACTGGTCACCTTGTATGGGAGTTGTTATACTTTGGGTCATGCTTATTTATACCCTGGTGTTTAAGATAATATAGGGTGATTACGAGTATAGTGATGATCACTCATTGGTAAGTGAATTAGTTAAGATGGAATCCATCGCTCCTAATATAGTGTTATAGTAGGAGTTGTACCTTAAGGATACTTGTTGAAGAGATACACTCATAAACCTCTTATCAGAGTATAAGATTGATAGAATGGGTTTCTAGTCAATCTTGATACATTATGATGAGTGGTGCTCTTCATAAACAAGTCTAATTCCAAGATAGCTATGGTTATTACATGAGCTAACACTTAATCCGAACTTAATAAATTAGATGTACTTAACCTGATGGATGGAGTGTATTGTATTGGTTAATATTGCAGAACCAGATCAGGTCACAAGCATGTGACGTTCTGAGTATCGGGGGATCACACACCTTTGCTAGAAAGCCCATTTGGTCACCCAAAGCTATCGGGTTCCCTATCGGTCTGAAACATTGAGCCTAAAGGTTCACAGATGGGAAGCCAAGTTTAGGTTAACCTCTAGCGGCTCTATACTTTAGGATCATATGAGGTCACACACTTTGGGTCTTTACCAGACTATGTAAAGAACTTATAGACTGGGTCTATACTGAGAATAAAAGGGAAAAAGGTCAAACTCAATTGGATTAATTTTGGTCAAACCAAAATGTCAGAAAGAAAGGGGAAAAACTGAACCAGAGTGTCGTAAGTGGATCATAGCAGGCGTTGCAAGTACTTGTGGAGGTCCGTGGGGCTTGCGAGAAATCTCGCATGCCCTAGCTGTTGCGGGCTTGCGAGATTTCTTACAAAGCCTGCAGCACGCAAGGCAAACCCAAGCGAGGGGCTTGCCTTACACGGTAAGTTGCTCCGCAAGAAACTCACAGAGCAACCTACATGGGCTTGCAAGAGCCTGCATTGGATTCATGCTTTACACCAATCTCACATCTTTTTTGTTCGAGCTTTTTTTTCTCCCCCTTTGGCTATAAATAGCCTTCTCCTCCCCCTCTTCTATTCACTTCAGCTCAAGCTTCCTTCTGAGTTTTGACATCTTTTCTTCGCGAGCTTTTTGTGAGATCCTCCACAAGTTTCTCCTTCATTGTAAGAACTCTTTTAAATTTTCATTCATATTTTGAAGAGAGCCTTCTAAGTTATATTTTCAGGTTAGTCTTTGAGTGGCCTAGCAGTTGCTATCTACCAATGAGTTCTTCCTCAAGTGGGAGGTTTTGGTCTTCGAAGATCCATGTGGATCAATCATAGAGGTTGTTCTAATTTAGAGGCTAGTGCTGACATAGTGTTGTCAAATTATTCTAAGGGAGCACCACACTAAAGGAAGGCACGCATCAACTAGTATTGCTCTTAACTTAGATTCTAGATTTCTTTTAAGTAAGTTTTATAAACCTATGAGCATCTATGAAACGTTTCAACTTAGGTTATATCAATCATGGAATGCTTAGGAGATCCTTTAAGGTTAATTTTAAGTTTTGAAATTCTACTTTACGAGTTTGCATGTTCAATTACTATCTTAATTAACCATCAGTATATGTATAACAGTAAGGCAGAATCAAGGCAACAAATCAAGGAAGATATTTAAAAAATCAAGAAAACCAAGAAAGCCCAAAATAATAACACCAAACCAAGATATAATCCCAAATCAAAACAAATAATAAAAGTTAACATATATTTTATTATACCTGAATTATTATTGAAGCTATTTACAAATATAATATGTACAATAGTGCCTGATTATTAATGTATCAAATATCATGTCCATAATTTTTTTGTTGCACTTCATTATGACACTCCATTTTGTTTTTCTTCACAACATAATGCATGCCTTTTTAATTAGACCAGCAACATAAAATACTTGTTGAACTTGCGAAGCCATGATAAACGGATCATTTTTTTTTCACAACTTGTTGAAGTTCACCCGAGTCAAACTAAATCGACACTTTTCTTGCTGGTGCCAACAACACCTTAACAAAATAACACCATGCACGCCTCAATAGTCAAGTTCAATAATTTCTTATATGGCTCCATAGTAGTCAAAATTACCAACTATCGAATTTTCATCTTTGGAACTGGAAAAACTAATCATCAAGGATGAATGAAAGACTCCATTATTTTGGGTCGTACACTTAGCATCTCTTTGCTTTTTGTGGAATCTATATCTATTCATCGCATAGCACCTAAATTGGAAAATTGACCCGTTAGAACTCGTAGCTAATGCTTCAAGTTCTAATGAAGGGTTATCCATTTTATTAACTATTTCCTCAAGCTATTGATGGAATACTATAGAGTGTTCTCTTTCTCTTTTATACTTCTTGGTTAGACTTGATTGTCTATCAATATTTGATGTTCCCTACAAATGTGAATACAGTAACAGAATAAGACATGCTAATTTACTAACATTTTTACATGTGAATAAGAAATCGATTTATAATTTCTTACTTGATTAAAGCCTCTATTTCCTTATTCCCGGAATTTAATAAGATGTACCGATGAGCTTTGTCAAATGCATCATCATCCAAATGTATTTTTTCCCCATCTTTGTTTCTCCGTTTCCCTAAAGCATACCCCTCACTAGCTCTTCCAGCAATTAAAGTCATGCGAGGCTCAACGTCCGGGGGACGACCCACTAAGTCATAGAGATTCGGGTTTGAGATAAGTTGCTTACTTCTTATTGGATCACATTAAATTACATCTACAGAAAACAGCATTTCTTAATTATGCATATTCGTATTTATGTCATTTTCATGTTTATAATGTATGATTTAAAGCGCATGCGGAAAGCAGTAAATCCATACATAAAGTAGTAAATAAATGCGGAAAAGTAAAGATTAAAAATTATAAAACCTCAGGGGATGCAACCGCTCATATAATCTATTAATTACATTTCCTGTAAAAAATAATTACAATACCTGAAGGAAAATAAAATCCTAGGCAAACATCTAACCTAATGTACCTGCATCCACAAAGGTTAGCATAGGAGATATAGCACAACATGAATATTTACACATATGTTCAATTTGATTTTGGCGAGGCCCGTGTGACCTAATTGAAATATCAACGATTGAAAATTCTTATCTTGGAATAAAACGATTCATTTTATTTACAGATATGTTGCTCATTTTTTAATGAAAATGATCGCATGGCAAAGGTGAGGTCTATTATCCAGGAATAATTTGAACCCTTCGTGGGGGTATTCTAACATGTATTTATTTACAAAAGTCCCGCAATTAAATAATTTAAAAGAATAGGTAAAATAATAAAAGAAGACTACATAATAAAATAAATAAAATAAAAATTAAATAGATAATGAAAAGAATTAATAAAAAATTTAAAGAATAAAAGGAATAAAATAAATCCTGGGTCGATGATGAAAATCGAGTTCATATCAGAATTTAAGAGAAAAAAAAATATCATAATATAATACATAGGAAAAAGCAACTCTAGGATGTCAGAGCTTAACCTTTTATCGCGATTCCACACCGACAAATCCACTTGATTTTCGGGAGTGCTCCTCGTTCCTTTTGGTTTGATTGTTGTGTGAAAACATGTTATTTTGATTCTAAAAATATTCAGACTTGAACTTTAAATTTGTTTTAGGTCCGAGAATATCTGAGGATTTTTATTAAAAAAATGAAAGAAAATTGATACAAAAAATAATTAAATTCGGAACCCAAACTTGTTTTGGACCCAAATATAATCAAAGAATTTTTTTTAAGAAAGACGAAAAAAGGTCGAAATTATTTACTCAAGAAAAATATATTTTTAGTAAAAATTCCCTTTATTTTATCGAGAGAAAGAATATTTTTTTATAAAATTTTTCGATCCACTGTTTGTAAAAAAGTTTTTATAAGGAAATTCCCCCTATATAAAAAATGAAAAAAAATGCTGGCGAGCCAGCCGGCAGGGCTTGGTAGCAAAGGCTAGCGAGCTAGCTTGTTGGGCTCACTAGTCTGGCGATCCCAACTTAGCTTTACTCCTCCCAAAAAAGTCCAAAATGGACTTTTTGGACCCTCTTTACTATATATTTACTTTTTTGTTACACACACACATTTATTTTCTAAAAAGCAAATGATCTAATTAAATTATTCTAGACCCTTAAATATTTATTTAGGTCCTTGAAGAATATTTTAAGCCTTTAAATTTTCACTTTGAGACTTTTAAATATTTTTTACAATCCTAACTATTTATTTAGGGTCCAAAACTTTAATTTTTTACGAGGAGAGCTCCCATTTGAAGATCATCGAACGGTCGAAAATTGTGTGATTCAAGGATAAAAATCCCAAAAAGCCATCATCATCGAATGCGGGAGCTGGTACAAAACCCCGTACTCATAGCTAATCCTCATGTCATCAGTGTTGGTAGTGTAACCAGTATGATCACCCGAAATAGAGCGGAGGGATTGAGAATATACGTGACCGGTGCGGTTGGTGACTACTTTATCCTCGATTGATGATGACTTGGGCCTTCCTTTCTATCGTCGTATCCTCACAGGATTGTCTATTTCTTTCTTTTGAATCCCTTAGTGGTTGATGTCCTTTACGAGTGGGTCGATCGTTTCTTTATGCGGCGCCCCTTAGTAGTCAGTAACCGTTTCTTTCTTCGGTTGCGGTCATCGTGTGCTCCTTATGAGTTGACCTTCGGTTGGCTTTGACCATTAGAATTGCCGGAGTAGGGTGCTTGAATCCATTTCAAAGGTGACCCTGGTGGAGGGATATCCAACTATTTCTTTCTTCGGTTATATTTCCTTAGTGGGATGTTGACTTGTTTCTTGTGACAAATCAGAGAAAAAATATAGTGTTAATACATTTTATGACGCATGTTTTAATTATTTGATTGAGATTATGTGAAGCAAAAATTTTTTCCCTTCAATAAAAAATTAAAAAATGATGAAGATAGGAGTTTGATGAAAATTCAAGGATGTCTCGAAGATCGCTCTGTTGTTTTAGGAGGCTTTTATGATTGTGATGTTGGAATGTTGCTTGAACCGGGTCATCGTCCCTCTTGATGTTTGCGAGTTCCTCAAGTGGAGGTGAAGTTTCTTGTTTAGTGGGATGATGTTGATCCAATTTAGAATCATCTTTACTTGTAAATGACATGATGCATATGTAATGTATGTATGTTTTCATGCATGGATAATATTTATCACATGATGTATGTTCGTCTGTTGCAAGTGTTGTGGGCTTCATTCATTGAAGAGCCTTCTCTTGTGCTGGTGCATGGGTGCCTCTAGGATTATCTTGTTAGGGATTTCATGGATGACTCCTTTAGAGTGATGACCATGGGTTCGATGAATCAGATTCGAGTTCAAAGCTTGGATCTGATTTGAAGAGGATATATATGAGTCATTGATCCCGCATTGTGTTGGCGATTATCACTTTGATAGTTTGGAACCCTTTTTACCTAATGTGTTGTGATGATCAAAAGATATTTTTCATAAGTTCTGGAAGAGACAAATGATGTCTTCTGTCATTCCAAGGATGAGATGATGGAATTGATATTTCTTTCATTCTAATTTCTGCATAGACCGCCCTTACGGGTTTTCAATCTATCAAACCTTATCTTAATTTTTGCTTAGACTGCCCTTTCAAGTTTTCAGCCCAGTAGACTCATCTTTTCTTTTCTTTTGTTTTTTATATTTTTTTCATTTTTTGGATGTTTACTTGCGTTATTCTTCCGTTGGCATGCAAGCAATCAAGATAAACATATGCATAAGGATTCAACAAAAATGACAATTCATTGATGAACTTAATAAGGGTATAAATGTTTCAAATGATTTGACTCCTGTCATTGATTAGCCTTTTCAGGTTTTCTAACCCATGTGTTTGCTTCTCTCTCGATGTCCTAAGTTCTGCCTGAGCCACCCTTTTCGGGTTTTCAATTCAATAGAATTTTTTTTTCAGTTTTGAAAAAAGGCCTTAATTTTTGCTCAACTAACATAGGGTTGATTGACAGGCTAATTAAAAATTTATTTTTTTGTTGGTACTTCTTTTTACTGATTTATTTCTTTCACCTATACATGATAGTGATTGTGCCAATCATGGTTGATTTGATTAAAAGATCGGTTGTCATCCATGTCTACGACTTCAATTGTTATCTCGTTTAGCGTTTCTGATCGATTGGTTGGTGCTCATGCCACTTTGCTATCTTGAGATGTATGAGGTGATGAGTATTGGTGCTTGATTATCAGTGTTTCCTTTTGAATTCAATTATTCTCCAATGATAGGTGATATGTCAGGGATCAAAAGGCTTCAGATCAAGTAGCATGATTCCATCAAGGGTGAACATTTTATGTTCAACAGTGTAATGATTGGCCCATAAGTGTTGGTAAATCGTGTGATGGAGTTGTTGACATGCTCAACGATCTTACTCCTTTGTGTCTTTGGCATTATGTAAGCCCATTGCACCAAATGTTTGACCATTTTGGGGGCACTTAACTTCAATTTGCTTTGTTGGCTTTTCAGCCCATTCAGGTTTTGATCATTTTGACTTTTTCTTGATTGACTTAATAGTCAATGGATGTTTCATGCTCGGAGATCTTTCCATTGATCTTATAGGATGAGGCGAATGCTATCACGCTTTGTCTAAGTACCTGTGTTTGTCTCTCTCTTTCCTCAAGAGTCAAATCATTTGAACTTTTTACAATTGTAAGGATCTATTTATACCTAAATTAATTTCATGACATTATGTGTCATACATGATAAAAACATTATGCATATGTTTATGAGAATGAGTGATGTCAATCAATAGAATGTTCAATTTATGAAAAAAAAGTTCAAAAGCCTCATAGGCAAAGTTTGTATAAACTAATTTATTACATCATTGATGTTATCATCTCGTAATTATCTTCACATATTAGCACCCTTTGGTAGGTTTGTCCATGGATTTGAAATGCTTCATCCTCTCCACCTTGTCAAACACTTCTAGATAGTTGGAGAAAATATGAGACCCAAACTTGTTTCTTTATGATGGCAGTGCACCATCCAGAAGTTTGGTTATCATCTCTGATAGAGTTAAGCGAGCCTGAAGCCTGACTTGTGTGGCCATCCAAAGCTCATAATATGATTTGAAGTTTTCGCCCTGCTTCTGTGTTATAGCCTCTAGATTTTGCATTGTGGTTTCCATTTGAGTGTTGAAATCATAATGCCCAATCATATCCTGACCAAGACTGTTCCAATCAGAAGCTACATTCACTGGAAGGTGAGTATAAAATTCATTGACCAGGTGGCCCAAGGTGATAATGAAAAGCTTAGCCATCATCCATTTGCTTACCCTCAATGCCCTCATCATTGTTCGGTAATGTGTTAAATGAGCAAGCGGGTCTACAGAACCCACATACTTCTCAAACTATGGCATCACAAAGTTTGGTGGCAAGCTATCTTCGTCCTCGACTATCGGCTGTGCAGGGTATGTGTTCGTGAGATGGCCGGCGTGAGTGACCAAGAGCTGTTGCCACAATTCTGCTATGCCTAGTTGTGAGCACGGGATTTTGTACCAGCTCGCGCATTCAATGATGACGGCTTTTCGAGATATTTATCCTCGAATCACACGACTTTCGACCGTCCGACGATCTTCAAATGGGAGTTCTTCTCGTTAAAAGTAATGTTTGGGACCCTAAATAAACATTTAAAGGCTTATAATATTTTTAAGGGTAAAAAATAATTTAATTGGGTTATTTGGATATATATAT
>CATIWQ010016541.1:0-16470 GCA_949673415.1 Euphorbia schlechtendalii | reverse complement strand
TATGGACCATTTTAGAGTGTGATAAACATGGTTTGACCATAAAAGCCATGTCTCAAAGTTTTCACTAAATTTTGATCCCCGAAATCGGTGTGAGTTTTTCCAATCTTGATTTTAAAATTAATCTTTAGAAAATTTTAGAGTGTGATAAACATGATATGACTATAAAAGGCTTGCATCAAAGTTTTCACAAAATTTCGATCCGGAAATTGTTGGGAGTGTTTTCAAGGTTTACCTTAAAATTGATCTTTGGACCATTTTAGTCTGTGATAAACTTGATATGACAATAAAAGGCATGCGTCAAAGTTTTCACTAAATTTCGATTCCGGAAAGAGATGGGAGTTTTCTCAACGTTGACCTTATAATCGACCTTTGGACCATTTTAAGACGGTCATAAAACTGATATGACCATAAACGGCTTGCGTCAAAGTTTTTTCGAAATTTCGATCTCGAAAATCGGTGCGAGTTTTTTCAACATTGTTCTTAAAATTGACATTTTGACCATTTTAGAGTATGATAAAAAAAGGAATGCATCAAAATATTCTCGAAATTTCGATCACGGAAATTAGTGCGAGTTTTTTCAACGTTGATCTTGAAATCATCCTTTGGACCATTTTAGAGTATGATAAACATGATTTGACAATAAAAGCCATGCGTCAAAGATTTAAAGAAATTTCGATCCATGAAATCGATGGGTGTTTTTTAACCGTTGTCCTTAAAATCGACCATTGGACAATTTTAGAGTGTAATAATGTTTTTACTAAATTTTGATTGCGGAAATCGGTTCAATTTTTTTCAAAGTTGACCTTAACATTGACCGTAAAAGGTATACGTCAAAGTTTTCTCGTAATTTCGATCCCCGAAATAGGTTGGAGTGTTATTTACGTTGACCTTAAAATCGACCTTTCGACCATTTTAGAGTGTGATAAACATGATATGACCATAAAAGGCATGCGTCAGAGTTTTCCCGACATTTCGATCTCGGAAATTGATGCGATTTTTTTCAAAGTTGACCTTAAAATTGACCTTTGGACAATTTTAGAGTGTGATAAACATGATGTGACCATAAAAGGCATGCGTCAAAGTTTTCAAGAAATTTCGATCCCGGAAATCGGCAGGTATTTTTTCAACGTTGACCATAAAATCGACCTTTGGACTAATTTCGAGTGTGATAAACAAGATAAGAACATAAAATGTATGTGTTAAATTTTTCACAAAATTTTGATCTCGGAAATAGGCGGGAGTTTTTTCAACGGTGACCTTAAAATCGACCTTTGAACCATTTTAGAGTGTGATAAACATGTTTTCACCATAAAAGCCAGGTGTCAAAGTTCTCACGAAATTTCGATCCCGGAAATCGGTTGGAGTTTTTTCAACGTGGTCCTTAAAATTGAACTTTGGAAAATTTTAGAGTGTGATAAACATGATATGACCATAAAAGGCATGCGTCAATGTTTTCATGAAATTTCGATCTCTGAAATCGGTGGGTGTTCTTTCAACGTTGACCTTAAAATCGACCTTTGGACCATCTTGGAGTCTGATAAAACATATATGACCATAAAAGGCATGCGTCGAAGTTTCTCGAAATTTCGATCCCTGAAATCGATGGGTGTTTTTTCAACGTTGACCTTAAAATCGACCTTTTGGACAATTTTAGTGTGTTATAAACATGATATGACCATAAAAGGAATGCGTAAAAGTTTTCACGAAATTTCGATCACCGAAATCGGTGCGGGTTTTTTTAATGTTGACCTTAAAATCGACCTTTGGACCATTTCAGAGTGTGATAAAACTGATATGACCATAAAAGGCATGCGTCAAAGTTTTCTAGAAATTTCGATCCCGAAAATCGGTACGAGTTTTTTTGACGTTGACCTTAAAATCGACCTTTGAACCAGTTTAGAGTGTGATAAACATGATTTGACCATAAAAGGCATGGGCCAACGTTTTCGCGAAATTTATATCCCGGAAATCGAAGCGAGTTTTTTCAACTTTGACCTACAAATTGACGTTCGGACCATTTAGAGTGTGATAAACATGATATGACCATAAATGGCATGCGTCAAAGTTTTTACGAAATTTCTATCCCGGAAATCGGTGCGAGTTTTTTCAATGTTGACCTACAATTTATCCTTTGGACCATTTAGAGTGTGGTGAACATGATATGGCCATAAGAGGCATGCATCTAATTTTTCACGAAATTTCGATCCCCGAAATCGGTGCGTGTTTTTTAAACGTTGAACTTAAAATCGACATTTAGACTATTTCAGAGTTTGATAAAATTGATATGACCATAAGGGGCATGCGTCAAAGTTTTCTAGACATTTTGATCCCGAAAATCGGTGCGAGTTTTTTCAAAGTTGACCTTAAATTTGACGTTTAGACCATTTTAGAGTGTGATAAACATGATTTGACCATAAAAGCCATGCGTCAAAGTTTTCTCGAACTTTCGATCCCGGAAATTGGTGGGAGTTTTTTACACGTTGACCTTATAATCGACCTTTGGACCATTTTAAGGTGTGATAAACATGATATGACCATAAAACACATACGTCAAAGTTTTCACGAAATTTCGATCGTGGAAATTAGTGCGAGTTTCTTGAACGTTAACCTTAAAATTTTTCATTGTACCATTTTAGAGTGTGTTAAACAAGATATGACCATAAAAGGCATGCGTCAAAGTTTTCACGAAATTTCGATCGCGGAAATCGACTGAAGTTTTTATATCGTTGAATCGACCTTTGCACCATTTTAGAGTGTGATAAACATGATATAACCATAAAAGGCATGCTTCAAATTTTCACGAAATTTTGATCCTCGAAATCGTTGGGAGTTTTTCATGGTTGACCTTGAAATCGACCTTTGGACCATTTTACTATTTGATATACATGGTATGACCATAAGAGGCATGCATCAAGGTTTTCATGAAATTTCGATCTCGGAAATCGCGGTGAGTTTTTCAATGTTTACCTTTAACTCGACCTTTGGACAATTTTATAGTGTCATAAACATGATATAATCATAAAAGACATGCCTCAATGTTTTCACAATATTTCGTTCCCGGAAAGTGGTTGGAGTTTTTTCTACGATTACCTTAAAATAGACCTTTGGACTATTTTAGAGTGTCACAAAAAATATATAACCATAAAAGGCATGAGTCAAAGTTTTTTCGAAATTTCGATCCCGAAAACGGTGGGTGCTTTTTCAACGTTGACCTTAAAATTGACCTTTGGACCATTTTAGTGTGTGATAAACATGATATGACAATAAAAGGCATCTGTCAAAGTTGTCATGATATTTTGATCCCCAAAATCGGTGGGAGTTTTCTCAACTTTGACCTTAAAATCGACCTTTTGACCATTTTAGAGTGTGATAAACCTAATATGATCATAAAAGGCATGCGTCAATGTTTTCACGAAATTTCGATCACCGAAATCGGTAGGAGTTTTCAACGTTGACCTTAAAAGTTACATTTGGACCATTTTAGAGTGTGATAACCGTGATATGACTATAAAAGGCATGCGTCAAAGTTTTCACGAAATTTTGATCCTGGAAATCAGTGCGAGTTTTTTCAACATTGACCTTAAAATAGACAATTGGACCATTTTAGTTTTTGATAAACATGATATGACCACAAAGGACATGCGTCAAAGTTTTCCAGAAATTTCGATCCCAGAAATCGGTGCGAGTTTTTTCAAAGTTGACCTGCAGATTGACCTTTGGACCATTTTAGAGTGCGATAAAAATGATATGACCATGAAAGGCATGCGTCAACGTTTTCATGAAATTTCGACCCCCGAAATCGGTGCGACTTTTTTCAACGTTGACGTTAAAATCGACCTTTGGACCATTTTAGTGTGTGATAAACATGATATGACTATAAAAGGCATGCGTCAAAGTTTTCACGAAATTTCAATCTCGGAAATCGATGGGTTTTTTTCAACGTTGATCTTAAAATCGACCCTTAGACCATTTTAAGGTGATAACATGATATGACCATAAAAGGGCATGCTATAAAGTTTTCAAGAAATTTCAATCCCGGAAATCAGTGCCAGTTTTTTCAATGTTGACCTTAAAAAATTAACTTCGGACATTTTTAGAGTGTGATAAACATGATATAGCCATAAAAGGCATGCGTCAAAATTTTCACGAAATTTCGATCCCGGAAATCGCTGTGAGTTTTTCATTGTTGACATTTAAATCGACCTTTGGACCAGTTTAGAGTGTCATGAACACCGTAAAAGGTATGCGTCAAAGTTTTCACAAAATTTCAATCCCGGAAAGTTGTTGGAGTTTTTTCTACGTTGACCATAAAATCAACCTTTGCACCAGTTTAGAGTATGATAAAATATATATATGACCATAAAAGGCATGAGTCAAAGTTTTCTCGAAATTTAGATCCCCGAAATCGGTGGGAGTTTTTTCAACGTTAACCTTAAAATAGACCTTGGGACCATTTTAGTGTGTGATAAACATGATATGACCATAAAAGGCATGCATTAAAGTTTTCATGAAATTTCGATCCCCAAAATCGATGGGAGTTTTTTCAACGTTGACCTTAAAATAGAACTTTGGACCATTTTAGAGTGTGATAAACATGGCATGAATATAAAAGGCATGAGTCAAAATTTTCACGAAATTTTGATCCCATAAATCGATGCGAGTTTTTTAAACGTTGACCTTAAAATAGACCTTTGGACCATTTTAGAGTGTGATAAACATGCCATGACCATTAAAGGCATGCGTCAAAGTTTTCACGAAATTTCAATCCCGGAAATTGGTGCTAGGTTTTTCAACGTTGACCTTAAAATCTACCTTTGGATAATTTTAGAGTGTGATAAAATAGATATGACCACAAAAGGCATGCGTCTATGTTTTCACGAAATTTCGATCCTGCAAATTATTGCGAGTTTTTTCAACGTTGATCTTAAAATCGACCTTTGGACCATTTTAGTGTGCGATAAACATGATATGACCATAAAAGGCAGGCGTCAAAGTTTTCCCGAAATTTCGATCTTGGAATTCGGTGCGACTTTTTTCAACGTTGACCTTAAAATTTATCTTTGGATCATTTTAGAGTCTGATAAACATGATATGACCGTAAAAGGCATGCGTCAAAGTTTTCACGAAATTTCGATCTCGGAAATCGGTGGGAGTTTTTTCAACGTTGACCTTTAAATCGACCTTTGGACCATTTTAGAGTGTGATAAAACTGACATGACCATAAAAGGCATCCGTCAAAGTTTTCTCGAAATTTCGATCCCCGAAATCGATGGGTGTTTTTTCAACGTCGACCTTAAAATCGACCATTGGAAAATTTTAGTGTGTGATAAACATGATATGCCCATAAACGGAATGCGTAAAAGTATTCACGTAATTTCAATCCCCGAAATCGGTGCGAGTTTTTTCAATGTTGACCTTAAAATTGACATTTGGACCATATCAGAGTGCGATAAAACAGATATGACCATAAAAGGCATGCGTGAAAGTTTTCTAGAAATTTTGATCCTGGAAAACGTATCGAGTTTTTTTAACATTGACCTTAAAATCGATCTTTGGACCACTTTAGAGTGTGATAAACATGATAACACAATAAAAGCAATGAGTCAAAGTTTTCACGAAATTTCGATCCTGGAAATCTGTAGGGTTTTTTCAAAGTTGGCCTTAAACTTGACCTATGGACCATTTTAGAGTGTGAAAAACATGATTTGACCGTAAAAGCCATGTGTCAATGTTTTCACGAAATTTCGATCCCGGAAATCGGTGTGAGTTTTTTCAATCTTGATTTTAAAATTAATCTTTGGACACATTTAGAGTGTGATAAACATGATATGACCATAAAAGGCATGCGTCAAAGTTTTCACGAAATTTCGATCCCGGAAATTGTTGGGAGTGTTTTCAAGGTTTACCTTAAAATCGACCATTGGACCATTTTACTGTGTGATATACATGAAATGACCATAAAAGGCATGGGTCAAAGTTTTCACGAAATTATGATCCCGGAAATCGCTGTGAGTTTTTCAACGTTGACATTTAAATCTACCTTTGGACCAGTTTAGAGTTTCATAAACATGATATGACCGTAAAAGGTATGAGTCAAAGTTTTCACAAAATTTCGTTCCCGGAAAGTAGTTGGAGTTTTTTCTACGTTGACCTTAAAATCAAACTTTGGACTATTTTAGAGTGTGATAAAATATATATGACCATAAAAGGTATGAGTACACGTTTTCTCGAAAATTAGATCCCCGAAATCGGTGGGAGTTTTTTCAACGTTGACCTTAAAATCGACCTTGGGATCATTTTAGTGTGCGATAAACATGATATGACCATAAAAGGTATGCATCAAAGTTTTCATGAAATTTCAATCCTTGAAATCGGTGGGATTTTTTTCAACGTTGACCTTAAAATAGAAATTTGGACCATTTTAGAGTGTGATAAACATGGCATGACCGTAAAAGGCATGCGTCCAAATTTTCACGAAATTTCGATCCCGTAAATCGGTGCGAGTTTTTTAAACGTTGACCTTAAAATAGACGTTTGGACCATTTTAGATTGTGATAAATATGGCATGACCATAAACGGCATGCGTCAAAGTTCTCACGAAATTTCAATTCTTGAAATCGGTGCGAGGTTTTTCAACATTGACCTTAAAATAGACCTTTGAAACATTTTGGAGTGTGATAAACATTATATGACCCTAATAGGCATGCCTCAAAGTTTTAACCAAATTTTGATCCCTGAAATCAGTGCGAATTTTTTTAACGTTGACCTTAAAATCGACCTTTGAACCTTTTTTGAGTGTAATAACAATGATATTACCATTAAAGGCATGCGTCAAAGTTTTCATGAAATTTGGATCCCGAAAACCGGTGCGAGTTTTATGAACGTTGACCTTAAAACAGTCCTTTAGACCAGTTTAGTGTGTGATAAACATGATATGACCACAAAAGGCATGCGTCAAAGTTTTCCAGAAATTTCGATCCCGGAAATCGGTGCGAAATTTTTCAACATTCTCCTACAGATTAACCTTTGGACCATTTTAGAGTGTGATAAACATCATATCACCATGAAAGGCATGCGTCAAAGTTTTTACAAAATTTCTATCTCGGAAATCGCTGCATGTTTTTTCAACGTTGACCTTAAAATCGACCTTCGGACCATTTTAGAGTGTGATAAAACAAATATGACCTTAAAAGGCATATGTCAAAGTTTTATCCAAATTTCGATCCCCAAAATTAGTGGGAGTTTTTCAACGTCTACCTTAAAATCGACCTTTTGACCATTTTAGTTTGTGAAAATAGGATATGACCATAAAAGGCATGAGTCAATGTTTTCACGAAATTTCGACCCCCGAAATCGGTGTGAAATTTTTCAACATTGACCCTAAAATGGTCATTTGTACTATTTTAGAGTGTGATAAACATGATATAACTATAAAAGGCATGCGTCAAAGTTTTCACGAAATTTCAATCTTTGAAATCGGTGGGTGTTTTTTCAACGTTGATCTTAAAACCGACCCTTAGAACATTTTAGAGTCTGATAAACATGATATGACCATAAAAGGTCATGCTACAAAGTTTTCACGAAATTTCTATCCCAGAAATCAGTGCGAATTTTTTCAACATTGACCTTAAAAAATTATCTTTGGACAATTTTAGAGTGTGATAAATACTATATAGCCATAAAAGGCATGCGTCTAAATTTTCACGAAATTTCTATCCCCGAAATCGTTGTGAGTTTTTTCAAGCCTGACCTTGAAATCGACCTTCGGACCATTTTACTGTGTGATATACATGATATGACAATAAAATGCATGCGTCAAAAGATAACGGAAATCGCTGCGAGTTTTTCAACGTTGAGCTTCAAATCGACCTTTGGACCATTTTAGAGTGTCATAAAAATGATATGACCGTAAAAGGTATGCGTCAAAGTTTTCACATAATTTCTTTCCCGGAAAGTTGTTGGATTTTTTCTACGTTGACCTTAAAATCAACCTTTGGACCATTTTATAGTGTGATAAACATCACATGACCTTAAAAGGCATGCGTCAAAGTTTTAACTAAATTTCAATCCCGGAAAATGGTGCGAGTTTTTTCATGTTTGTGCTTAAAATCGACCACTAGACCATTTTAGAGTGTGATAAACATGATAAACACAAAATTTTAATCTCGGAAATCGGTACGAATTTTTTCAACGTTTTCCTTAAAATTGACCTTTGGACAATTTTAGAGTGTGATAAACATGATATGACCATAAAAGACATGCATCCCAGTCTTTACGATATTTCGATCCCGGAAATCGGTGGGAATTTTTTCAAGTATGTGCTTAAAATCGACCTTTGGACCTTTTAGTGTGTGATAAACATGATATAACACTAAAAGGCATGCGTCGTAGTTTTCATGAAATTTCGATCTCGGAAATCAGTACGAGTTTTTTCGACGTTGACCTTAAAATTGACCTTTGGACCTTTTTAGATTGTGATAAACATGATATGACCACAAAAGGCATGCGTAAAAGTTTTCACAAAAATTCGATCTCCGAAATCGGTGAGAGTTTTTTCAACGTTGAGCTTAAAATCGACCTTTGGACCATTATAGAGTGTGATAAACATGATATGACTACAAAAGGCAGGCGTCAAAGTTTTCATGAAATTTCGATCCCCATAATCTGTGGGTGTTTTTTAAATGTTGAGCTTAAAATCGACCTTTGGATCATTTCAGAGTGTGATAAACATAATATGACCATAAAAGGCATGCGTCAAAGTTTTAACGAAATTTCTATCTAGGAAATATCTACGAGATTTTTCAACCTTTACCTTAGAATTGACCTTTGGATCATTTTAGAGTGTGATAAACATGATATAACCTTAAAAAGCATACGTCATAGTTTTCACAAAATTACGTTCTAAGAAATTGGTGTGAGTTTTTTCAACGTTGACCATAAAATAGATCTTTTATAACTTTTTTGAGTGTGATAAACATTATTTGACCGTAAAGGCATGCGTCCAAATTTTTACGTATTTGGATCCCGGAAATCGGCGGGAGTTTTTTCAAGTTTGTGCTTAAAATTGACCTTAGGACCAATTTTGTGTGTGATAAACATGATATAACCCTAAAAGGGATGCGTCATAGTTTTCATGAAATTTTGATCTCGGAAATCGGTTTGAGTTTTTTCAACGTTGACCTTAAAATAATCCTTTTGACCATTATAGAGTGTGACAAACATGATATTACCATAAAAGGTATGCGTCAAAGTTTTCATGAAATTTCGATCTCGGATATCGGTGCGAGTTTTTACATGTTTGTGCTTAAAATCGTACTCTAGACCATTTAAGAGTGCGATAAACATTATATAACCCTAAAAGGCATGAGTCATAGTTTTCAAAAAATTTCGATCTCGGAAATCGGTACGAGTTTTTTCAACTTTTACCTTAAAATTGACTTCTGGAATATTTTAGAGTGTGATAAACATGATATGACCATAATAAGCATGCGTCAAAGTTTTCACGAAAATTCGATCCCGAAAATCGGTGAGTGTTTTTTCAATGTTGACCTTAAAATCAACCTTTGGACCATTTTACAGTCTGATAAACGTGAATTGACCATGAAAGGCATGCATCAAAGTTTTCAAAAAATTTCGATCGTGGAACTCTTTTCGAATTTTTTCAACGTTGGCCTTAAAATCCACCTTTGGACCATTTTAGAGTGTGGTAAACATGATATGACCTTAAAAGGCATGCGTCAATGTTTTCATGAAATTTCGATCCCCGAAATCGGTGCGTGTTTTTTCGACTTCAACCCTAAAATTTTCCTTTGGACCACTTCAGATTGTGATAAATATGATATGACCATAAAAGGCATGGGTCAAAGTTTTCACGAAATTTCGATCCCAGAAATCGGTGGGAGTTTTTTCAACGTTGTCCTTAAAATCGACATTTGGACCATTTTAGAGTGTGATAAACATGATATGACCATAAAAGACATGCGTCAAAGTTTTAACGAAATTTCGATCTCAGAAATCGGTGCGTGTTTTTTCAACGTTGGCCTTAAAATCATCCTTGGGACCATTTTAGAGTGTGATAAACATGATATAACCCTAAAAGGCATGCGTCATAGTTTTCACCAAATTTCGACCTCTAGAATCGGTATGAGTTTTTTCAACTTTTACCTTAAAATCGACATTTGGGCCATTTTAGAGTGTGATAAACAAGATATGACCATAAAAGGCATGCGTCAAACTTTTCATGAAATTTTGATCCCAGAAATCGATGCCAGTATTTTCAACGTTGAACTTAAAATAGACCTTTGGACCATTTTCGAGTATGATGAACAAGATATGATCATAAAAGGCATGCGTCAAAGTTTTCACGCAATTTCGATCTTAGAAATCGGTGCCAGTTTTTTCAACGTTGACCTTAAAATAGACCTTTGAACCATTTTCGAGTATGATGAACATGATATGACCATAAAAGACATGCGTTAAAGTTTTCATGAAATTTCAATCCCGGAAATCGGTGGGAATTTTTTCAACGTTGATCTTAAAATCGAACTTTGGACCATTTTAGAGTGTGATAAACATGATATGATCATAAAAGGCATGCGTCAAAGTTTTCACGAAATTTCGTTCCAGGAAATAAGTGCGAGTTTTTTCAAATTTGACCATAATAATTACCTTTGGACCATTTAGAGTGATAAACATGATATGACCAAGAAAGACATGCATCAAAGTTTTTACGAAATTTCAATATAAGAAATTGGTACGAGTTTTTTCCGCTTTGACCTTAATTTTGACCTTTGGACCATTATAGAGTGTGATAAACATGATTTGACAATAAAAGGCAAGCATCAAAGTTTTCAAAAAATTTCGATCCAGGAAATCGGTTCGAGTTTTTTATGACCTTAAATTTGACCTCTGGACTTTTATAGAGCATGATAAACATGACTTGACCATAAAATGCATGCGTAATGTTTTCACGAAATTTTCAATTCCGGAAATCTGTGGGAGTTTTTTTAACGTTGACCTTAAAATCTTACTTTGCACCATTAAAGAGTGTGATAAACATGATATAACCGTGAAAGGCATACGTCAAAGTTTTCACGAAAATTCGATCTCAGAAATCGATGCGAGTTTCTTCAACGTTGACCTTATAATAGACCTTTTATACCATTTTAGAGTGTGATAAACATTATACGACCATAAAGGCATGCGTCTAAGTTTTTACGATATTTGGATCCTAGAAATCGGTGGGAGTTTTTTCAAGGTTGTGCTTAAAATAGACCTTAGGATCATTTTAGTGTGTGATAAACATGACATAACCCTAAAAGGCGTGCGTCATAGTTTTCACGAAATTTCGATCTTGGAAATTGGTGCGAGTGTTTTCAACGTTTACCTTAAAATTGACTTTTGGACAATTTCAGAGTGTGATAAACGTGATACGCATGTCCAAGTTTTTACGATATTTGGATCCCAGAAATCGGTTGGAGTTCTTTCAAGTTTTTGCTTAAAATCGACCTTTGGACCATTTTAGTGTGTGATAAACACAAAATAACACTAAAAGGCATGCGTCGTAGTTTTCACGAAATTTCGAACTCGGAAATCGGTATGAGTTTTTTCAACGTTGATATTAAAATTGATCTTTGGACCATTTTAGATTATGATAAATATGATATAACCATAAAAGGGATGCGTCAAAGTTTTCACTAAAATTCGATCCCGGAAAGCGGAGGGAGATTTTTCAACGTTGACCTTAATAAAATCAACCTTTGGACCATTATACAGTGTGATAAACACGATTTGACCATGAAACGCATGCATCAAAGTTTTCAAAAAATTTCGATCACGGAAATCTTTGGGAATTTTTTCAACGATGGCCTTAAAATCGACCTTTGGACCATTTTAGAGTGTGATAAACATGATATGGCCATATAAGGCGTGCGTAAAAGTTTTCACGAAATTTCGATCTCGGAAATCGGTACAAGTTTTTTCAACATTGACCTTAAAATCTACTTTTGGACCAATTTAGAGTGTGATAAACATGATATAAACCTAAAAGGCATGAGTTATAGTTTTTACAAAATTTCGATCTCGGAAATCGGTACGAGATTTTTCAACGTTTACCTTAAAATTGACCTTTGGACAATTTTAGAGTGTGATAAAACATGATATGACCATAAAAGGCATGCGTCCATGATTTTACGATATTAGGATCCCGGAAATCGGTGCGAGTTTTTTTCAATGTGTGTGCTTAAAATCGACCTCTGGACCATTTTAGAGAGTTATAAACATGATATAACCCTAAAAGGCATGCGTCATAGATTTCACAAAATTTCGATCATGGAAATCGGTACGAGTTTTTTCAACGTTGACCTTAAAATTGACCTTTGGAACATTTTAGATTGTGATAAACAAGATATGACCAAAAAAGGCATGCATCCAAGTTTTCATGAAAATTCGATCTCGGAAATCGGAGCGAGTTTTTTCAACGTGGACCTTAAAATCAACCTTTGGACCATTTTAGAGTGTGATGAACATGATTTGACTATAAAAGGCATGCATCAAAGTTTTCAAAAAATTTAGATCACGGAAATATTTGGGAATTTTTTCAACGTTGGCCTTAAAATCGACCTTTGGACCAATTTAGAGTGTGATAAACATGATATGACAATAAAAGGAATGCATCCAAGTTTTTACGATATTTTGATCCCGGATATCGGTGGTTATTTTTTTAAGTTTGTGCTTAAAATCAACCTTTGGACCATTTTAGTGTGTGATAAACACGATATAATACTAAAAGGCATGCGTCGTAGTTTTCACGAAATTTCGATCTCGGAAATTGGTACGAGTTTTCTCAATGTTGACCTTAAAATTTACCTTTGAACCATTTTAGATTGTGATAAACATGATATGACCATAAAAGGCATGCGTCAAAGTTTTCACGAAATTTCGATTCCGGAAATCGGTGGGAGTTTTTTCAACGTGTGTGCTTAAAATTGACCTATGGACCATTTTAGAGTGTGATAAACATGATATAACCCTAAAAGGCATGCGTCATAGTTTTCACAAAATTTCGATCTCGGAAATTGGTAGGAGTTTTTTCAACGTTGACCTTAAAATTGACCTTTGGACCATTTTTGATATTGATAAACATGATATGACCGTAAAACGCATGCGTCAAAGTTTTCACGAAAATTTGATCCCGGAAATTGATGGGAGTTTTTTCAACGTTTCCTTTAAAATCATCCTTTGGGTAATTTCAGAGTGTGATAAACATGATTTGACCATAAAAGGCATGCGTCAAGATTTCAAAAAATTTTGATCACAGAAATCTTTGGGAATTTTTTCAACGTTGGCATTAAAATCGAACCTTAGATCAATTTAGAGTGTGATAAACATTATATGACCATAAAAGGCATGCATCAAAGTTTTCACGAAATTTCGATCCCGGAAATCGGTGCATGTTTTTTCGAAGTTAACCTTAAAATTTACCTTTAGACAATTTTAGATTGTGATAAACATGATATGACAATTAAAGTCATGCGTCAAAGTTTTCACAAAATTTCGATCCTTGAAATCGGTGGGTGTTTTTTCAACGTTGACCTGGAAATCAACCTTTGGGCCATTTTAGAGTGTGATAAACATGATGTGACCATAAAAGGCATGCGTCAAAGTATTCATGAAATTTCGATCTCAGAAATCAGTGGGAGTTTTTACAACATTGACCTTATAATCGACCTTTGACCATTTTAGAGTGTGATAAACATGATATGACCATAAAAGCATGCGTCAAAGTTTTCACGAAATTTCGATCCTGGAAATCAGTGCGTGTTTTTTCAACATTGGCCTTAAAATCGACCTTTGGACCATTTTAGTGTGTGATAAACATGACATGACCATAAAAGGCATGCGTCAAAGTTTTTACGAAAATTTTATCCCGGAAATCGGAGCGAGTTTTTTTCAACGTGTGTGCTTAAAATCAACCTTTGGACCATTTTAGTGTGTTATAAATATGATATAACCCTAAAAGGCATGCGTCATAGTTTTCTTGAAATTTTGATCTTGGAAATCGGTATGAGTTTTTTCAAAGATGACCATAAAATTAACCTTTGGACCATTTTAGAGTGTGATAAACATGATATGACCATAAAAGGTATGCGTCAAAGTTTTCACAAAATTTCGATCACGGAAATCTGTGTGAGTTTTTTCTACGTTGACCATAAAATCGATCTCTGGACCATTTTAGAGTGTGATAAACATGATATGACCATAATAAGCTTGCGTTAAACTTTTCACAAACTTTCGATCCTGGAAATGGTGGGAGTTTTTTCAACGTTGTCCTTAAAATTGACTTATGAACCATTTCTGAGTGTGATAAAAATGTTATGACCATAAAAGGAATATGTCAAAGTTTTCACGGAATTTTTATCCAGTAAATCAGTGCGTGTTTTTTCGAAGTTAAACTTAAAATTGACTTTTGAACCATTTTAGATAGATTGTTATAAACATGATATGACCATAAAAGGCATGCGTCAATGTTTTCACGAAATTTGGATCCCGGAAATCAGTGGGTGTTTTTTCATCGTTGACCTTAAAATCGACCTTTGGGCCATTTTAGAGTGTGATAAACATGATGTGACCATAAAAGACATGCGTCAAAGTTTTCACGAAATTTCTATCCCGGAAATCGGTGGGTGTTTTTCAGTGTTGAACTTAAAATAGACCTTTGGACCATTTTAGAGTGTGATAAACATGATATGACCATAAAAGGCATGCGTCAAAGTTTTCACGAAATTCCGATCCAGGAAATCGGTGCGTGTTTTTTCGACGTTAACCTTAAAATTTACCTTTGGACCATTTTAGATTGTGATAAACATGATCTAACCATAAAAGGCATGCGTCAAAGTTTTCATGAAATTTCGATCCCGGAAATCGGTGGGAGTTTTATCAACGTTGACCTTAAAATCAACCTTTGGGCCATTTTAGAGTGTGATAAACGTGATATGACCATAAAAGGCGTGCGTCAAAGTTTTCATGAAATTTGGATCCCAGAAATCGGTGGGAGTTTTTTCAACATTGACCTTAAAATCGACCATTGGACCATTTTAGAGTAAGATAAACATGATATGATCGTAAAAGGCATGCGTTAAAGTATTCACGAAATTTCGAACCCGGAAATCGGTGGGAGTTTTTTCAATGTTCACCTTAAAATCGACCTTTGGACCATTTTAGAGTGTGATAAACATGACATGACCATAAAAGGCTTGCGTCAAAGTTTTCAAGAAATTTCGATCCCGGAAAACGGTGTGAGATTTTTCAAACGTTGACCTTAAAATTGACCTTCGGACGATTTTAGAGTGTGATAAACATGATATGACCATCATAAAAGGCATGCTTCAAAGTTTTCAGAAAATTTCAATCCCGGAAATTAGTGCGAGTTTTTTTAAAGTTGACCTAAAAATTGATCTCTGGACCCTATAGAGTGTGATAAACATTATATGACCATAAAAGGCATACATCAAAGTTTTCATGAATTTTCCATCCCGGAAATCGGTGCATTTTTTTTCGACGATTGGTTACCTTAAAATACTTTTGGACCATTTTAGATTGTGATAAGCATGATGTGACCATAAAAGGCATGCGTAAAAATTTTTACGGAATTTCAATCCCAGAAATCCATGCGAGTTTTTTAAATGTTGACATTAAAATTGACCTTTTAAACCCTTTCGAGTTTGATAAACATGATATAACCATAAAAGGCATGCGTCAATGTTTTGACGAAATTTTGAGCCCGGAAATCGGTGCGAGTTTTTCCAATGTTGACCTTAAAATTGACCTTCGGACCATTTTAGCGTGTGATAAACATGATATGACCATCATAAAAGGAAAGCGTCAATGTTTTCATGAAATTTCGATCCCGTAAATCGTTGCGAGTTTTTTCAACGTTGACCTTAAAATTAACCTTTGGACCATTTTAGAGTGTGATGAACATGATATGACCATAAAAGGCAAGTGTCAAAGTTTTCACGAAATTTCAATCCCGGAAATCTATGCGAGTTTTTTCAACATTGACCTTTAAATCGACCTTTGGACCATTTTAGAGTGTGACAAACATGATATGACCATAAAAGGCATGCGTCAAAGTTTTTACTAAATTTCGATACCGGAAATCGGTGCGAGTTTTTTCAACGTTGACGTTAAAATCAACCTTTGGACCATTTTAGAGTAAGATAAACGTGATATGACGATAAAAGGCATGAGTCATAGTTTTCATGAAATTTCGATATGGGAAATCGGTGGGAGTATTTTCAACGTTGGCCTTATAATCGACCTTGGGACCATTTTAGAGTGTGATAAACATGTTATGACCATAAACAGCATGCGTCATAAACATTATATGACCATAAAAAGCATGCGTCAATGTTTTGAAGAAATTCTGATCGCGGAAATAGGTGCGAGATTTTTCATCATTGACCTTAA
>CATIWQ010016515.1:0-18304 GCA_949673415.1 Euphorbia schlechtendalii | reverse complement strand
ATATTTTTTTAGTTAAATAATTTAAAACGTCCGAGGAGGATTCCCATATGAAGATCGTCGGATGGTCGAAAATCGTGTGATTCGAGGATAAATTTCCCGAAAAGCCGTCATCATTGAACACGCGAGCTGGTACAAAATCCCGTGCTCACAGCAGATTTTTATACTGGTTCAGTCTCTGCCTAATCAAGTCCTTGGTGTCTTTGTCCAAAATTTAATCTACTATTATTCTTCTTTGGGTGAAGAAATATACCACTATAATGCTGATTTGGTTAAAGTATCATCTTACAATCTCAATAGTTGAGTTTTACCAATATAGAAGTACCCTCTTTGTTGTATCTAGGCTCTGAGCTATTCTAATATACAGAGTACCCTCCTATTTTAGTATCTAAGCTCCCTCATACTAACTTATCAGCTAAGCTAGTGATCACAAGAATTAAGAATGAAGATTTTGAGCTTCTAAACGTTGTTTCACTAAAACTTGATTACAAATAGATTTTTAAAAGATTGTTTACTATAAATTAGAAGTGAAGTTTGTAGGAATTTTGGGATAGCTTGATTTCTCTTAAGATTTGATAAAACTTCACAAAGTCCCTTGCTAGAACTTTTTTTCTATTTATAGACCTGAGAGACTTTTTGTTGAGTTTGGATTGTAGCAGAAGATATAACCATTGTCTCACAAATTCAAGCCATTATCAACAACGATTCTTTGATTAAATTTCATTAATTTATCTATTTACACATAACAGTCTAATTTGATTCAAGAGATATTTTGTTGAGAAACAGATTATCAGGAAGTTGGTCCCACAAGGTACGGTTGTATGCTGTAAGGGAGAAGGAATGTTTTTATTCCTTGGACGTCAACATCATTTAACCCTTTTCTCAGGTGTAAAGTCTTTTTGGTACGACGACATTATATGCGATGTTTCAAAGAAGTTGAATCTCGTGACTTTGTTGATTTTACTATTTTGTCCTCATGGTTTTTTAGAGGTATTTCTTTTTCAGATGGAATACCCTTCAACAAATGATTTTCTAAGTTATAGTAACCCTCTAAGAATATTGAAGCTTCTGAGTGATGTATTCCTATGCTGCCTCTGACTTGTTTAGCTTCTGAGTTATTACTGCCACCACCATCTCCCCCCTCTTCTACCGATGTTGCCACCATTATCTCTACTACTTTCTCCATAATCTCCTCAACCACTTTCTCCACCAACACTGTAACCTATATATGTATATTTCACCTTCAAGGCACCACGACTATTTCTACCTCACATTATCCTCCACATACACTTTTTTTTATAGTTTATGTTAATTATCATAAATTCATTTTTATATAATAATTGTAATGATATTTTAGTTAATAGTTCACTACTTATCCAAAAAATATCTAATTGAAAATGTTAAATTATAAATGTATATGTGATATTATATATTCAAATTTGCTATTAACTAATATATTTTAAATATTGTAATAAAAAATTAAAAAATACTTTAATATTGTAGTCAAACAAAGAAAAATATAATAATAAAAATAATTTTTAATAATTAACACATTTACATATTAAATCGGATTTGTCACCCGTCTTAAAAAGTTATTATAATTATGTACTTACCATCTTTAACCATTTTTTGTAATTATTGAATATCTCAATTATATCATTACCAAAAGAAAAATTATTTAAGTTAATTTTTTGAGGATTTCCTAATTAGTATTATCATTATTAATTTAGAGCATTTCTAACAAATTACGGCTTCTATGATTATATGGCGTATGTAATATAGAAATTCACATTGATGATGTGTTCAATGGTTAAGATATTTTAAATAGTTAGCTACACTTGTTTATATATGTGAAATTACATTTTATTTTTTTGAAATAAAATAATAACAAAAAGATTAAATTAATATACTCAATAATATCTTTTATCAACAATTTATTCTTAAATTAATGATTCATCTTTCAATAATCTTCTAAGAGCATGTTTATTTTGCGAGGAAAGGAAGTTTCGTGTGTTTGTAGTTTGTGAAGTGTTTCTTTTTTGTGTTTTAACTCCGTTAATAAGTTATTTCAGTATTTAGACTTGTGTCTATTAATCGGTCTGAGAATCACGATGTTAAGTTGTTAGCTAAAACAATCAATTTCTTCGACATGTATATAAATTTCAAATTTATCCACCTTTAATTAGAATTGTTATTGCATCTGATTTGATAAAATAAACTATATTCTCTAGTGAAAAATGATTTAATCTTCCATTTTAATGTCTATTTGTGAAAGGTCTATCAAATAATGTTTTTAATTATCGAGAAAACAATAATATTGAAAACAGTGATTCAACGTCGATTAACCGAAGATAATCTTACGTGCATTCTCCCATTTACAAATTATAAACTCCAAGATGAAACTTTAAAAATTATTGTAAAATAAATTAAACATTTCATACATGTTAAAAAATTTAGCTAAATATGTATTTGATTTTTTTTCCTAAAAAATATAATCCTAATAAATTATGAAAAGTATGAAAATAAAAAATTTGATGATTTCCGTTACACGCGGAGGATGATAATTGGGTTACTGTAACAAATAATAGTGTAGGAAACTTGACAGACCTCCTTCCCTACTCTGCAGCCTCCACCAAAGAATCTCAACTGTCTCTGTATTCTTTGACAGACGTCGAAATTCCATCTCAATTCTTACCCATGGCTGCCGATTCAACTCAGTTGCAACAACTCGCCATCCTTCTCGGCCCTGACCCGTCCCAATTTGAAATCCTGCTCAGCCACCTTATGTCCTCCTCCAACGACCAACGGTCTGCGGCTGAGTCACTCTTTAACCTCTGTAAGCAAGCTCAACCTGACGCCCTCCTCCTCAGACTTGCTCTTCTTCTTTCTTCTTCTGCTAATCCTGAAATTCGCGCCATGTCTGCTATTCTCCTCCGCAAGCACCTTACCCATGCGGCTGCTTATGATGAATCGTTCCTGTACCCCAAGGTCACCGAGTCAACTCGTTCTACCATTAAGAACATGCTTTTGTCTTCACTTCAGCGCGAAACATCAAAATCTATTAGCGGAAAGATAAATGATACGGTTTCAGAGCTTGCTGCTTCCATTTTGCCTGGTGGTGGGTGGCCTGAATTGTTACCGTTCATGTTCCAATGCGTGACAGCGCAGGATCACAATCTCCAGGAAGCTGCCCTGTTGATATTCGCTCAATTGTCTCAGTTCATTGGCGAAACCCTAATTCCGTATTTGAGTACCCTTCATGAACTGTTTCTGAATTGTTTAAGTAATTCAACCAGCGTAGATGTCAGAATTGCGGCTCTAAACGCGACGATTAATTTCATTATATGTTTATCCAACAATAACGACCGCGAAAAGTTTCAGGATTTGTTGCCATTGATGATGCGGACTTTAACCGAGTCATTGAATGGGAAACTGGAGGAAACGGCACAAGAAGCGCTTGAATTGCTGATTGAGTTAGCAGGAAGTGAGCCGAGGTTTTTGAGGAAGCAAATAGTGGAGGTTGTAGGGGCCATGTTGCAAATAGCTGAGGCAGAGAGTTTAGAGGAAGGGACGAGGCATTTGGCGACTGAGTTTGTTATTACATTGGCTGAGGCCAGGGAGAGGGCGCCTGGAATGATGAGGAAGTTTCCACAATTTGTGCATAGGTTGTTTGTGGTGTTGATGAGGATGCTGTTGGATATAGAAGACGATCCTTTATGGCACAGTGCAGAGAGTGAGGATGAGGATGCTGGGGAAAGTAGCAACTATGGGTTTGGGCAGGAATGTTTGGATAGGTTATCAATTGCTGTTGGTGGGAATACTGTGGTTCCTGTTTCCTCTGAGGTTTTGCAGGCTTTTTTGGCTGCTCCCGAGTGGGAGAAGCATCATGCGGCTCTCATTGCGCTGGCACAGATAGCTGAGGGTTCCTCAAAGGTATTTATACCTACAAATTCTATGGTTATCATTGCAAATCGAGATATATTTATGCATATATATTTGTTTGAATGTTGAACTTTTAAAATATAGGCTTCCATTACAGGTTTCTTGTTAATTGGTGTTTGGAGAGTTTACTTGGGATGGCACTGCTTCCTGTTTCACCTTTTCATGCCTTGTTTTTTACATGCATATTCTCTTCTTAAATTGAATATTCTTATGGAGTTTCTTTGTAGTCTATTTCACATTCAGAATAGCTGCATAACCTTTACTGTTTTTGACGTTATATATGTCCATGATTTCATCAATTGCTGCTCACTAACTAATTTTTTTTCTTTTTTAGCTACAACTTTGTTATTTATGTTCTCTCTTTTTTGGCGCAGGTAATGATAAAGAATCTTGAACAGGTAGTTTCTATGGTCTTAAAATCTTTCCAAGATCCCCATCCCCGTGTGAGGTGGGCAGCTATAAATGCCATTGGCCAATTGTCAACTGACCTGGGCCCAGATTTGCAAGTTAAGTATCATCATCAAGTGATACCTGCCTTAGCTGGAGCGATGGATGATTTTCAAAATCCTAGAGTGCAGGTATGGCAGCTAAACTTTTGTCAAGATGTTATTGCTTTCTCATTGTGCATGACTAATTTTTAGTTCCCATGTTTTACTTATTCCAAAGAAAACAAAATATCTGGGAAGTATAATTTTTTTCTTTTATTTTCAACTTTTCAATTGACACTATGTAATTGGTTCCAATTAGAAATTCATAAATCTACATGATGTAAATCATTAATAGTGATGAAAATGATAACAAGTATAGTAGTATATTATTTTGACTTTAATAACAGCTGCATTTACGTTTACTTGCATAGTCAGATCACCTTACAGGATTTGCAAAATAAGTTTTTCTTCTTCTTTCGTCGGTGTAATAAGGACTGACATCTTTTTGTCAGTTGGTAAATATAACATGCAACTATGTCATGTTTAGAATTTTGTATTTTGCAGGCTCATGCTGCTTCAGCAGTGCTCAATTTCAGTGAAAGTTGCACCCCAGATATTCTTGCACCTTACTTGGATGGAATTGTTAGCAAACTCCTTACACTCCTTCAGGTATACATGATTAGTATTTTTTTCTCAAATCTCATTCCCATCCATGCTTAGTATTGTTTCCTGATGCAAATAGATTGCATTTGATGTTTTTTGAAGTCCTTTCTTGAAGGTAAGGGGATTTCAAAGCATTCACATCTACTTGGTCAATTCATAATCATACCCTAATATGGCCCATCTTCGCAATATCATTTCAGAAAAGCATAGCTAGTTTTTTTTTTTCCATTTTCTTCTATCTTGCTTTTTAGTGGATATATGTGGTCATTATTTGTGTAAATTTTTTTTTCTCAATGCTGAGTTATTCCGGTGAAATCCAGAATGGGAAACAAATGGTGCAGGAGGGTTCTCTAACAGCTTTAGCATCAGTTGCTGATTCATCACAGGTACTCTTTCTTTAGTTATCTAATCAACTATTACATGATTTTAGATTTTACTTTATTTTAAATAAATGAGTGGAATGGTTGATGTGTCTCTTTCACATGGAATATGATTTAAGTCAGCCTTGTTGCTCCAGTTCTTCCATCCAATTTGCATGTTTTTTTTCTAATATTGTGTTTATTTTCACAGGAGCAATTTCAGAAATATTACGGTGCTGTAATGCCTTACTTGAAAGCTATACTGGTCAATGCAAATGAAAAGTCCAATAGGATGCTTCGCGCTAAAGCTATGGAGTGCATTAGTTTGGTGGGAATGGCTGTTGGACGGGATAAATTTAGAGATGATGCTAGGCAGGTATGACAGATTTATCATTCTAACACATACTTTGTAATGATATATATACTTCATTTTTGCTTTATATAGATCTCCCTTTTGTTGGTGTGCTTGAAGTGCTTCTAGGATAACCTGTATTTAACCTTTCATCCAGCTTATGCACATTTATATAATAAATAGCGAGATGTGCTTATATGTTTTGGCTTCATCTTGACCAGTCTTATCTGATTTACGCTGCAATCTGTCTTCACAGCTATAGAAGTTCCCATAATTTTTCATCAAACACCTATGAACACTTGGTACTTTTCTTTTTCTTAAGGTTATGGATGTCTTAATGTCCCTGCAAGGATCTCAACTTGAGGCGGATGATCCAACAACAAGCTACATGTTACAAGTATGTTTTACCAACTAATTTGGTATCGTAGCTAGTTTTTTTATCGGAATTAGTGGTTTTTTTGTTGATATTGAAAGTTAATGTCAAAGGAAAACTGTTTGCTTATATGTGTTGTAGGCATGGGCCAGACTTTGCAAGTGCCTGGGGCAGGATTTTCTCCCATATATGAACATTGTCATGCCCCCTCTACTTCAGTCTGCGCAGCTTAAGCCTGATGTAACCATTACTTCTGCAGATTCTGATGGTGATATTGATTACGAGGATGACAGGTTGTTGCTTTGAGTGCCAAAATATGATTCTGAATACTTTTTTGCATACTTGTCTCTTTGGGAGTGGTTTCTTCTGTATATAGACTGCTTTTGTTTTGTAATGATGCTTATTTCTCCTTCTGCATTTTTTGAACTGCAATTGCAAATGTATTGAGTATTGACTTTTTTTTAACTCTTTATATTCATGCATGCATATGAAAATTTCATTTTTGTGTATTTATGAAATGCCTCTAGATTAAGTTTTATTTGTGTTCTTGAATCTAAAGCATTGTTGGATCCTAATATTTGAAAAAGCATTTGTTAAATTTTAAACTATCATTCCTCGTTGAAGTTCTCATTTTGCATTGCTTAAGTCATTGCCTTGAGATATTAATAATAATTGGAAACACTATTGACATGCTACTGTCATTTTTTTGCTGCCAATATATATCATCAGTTTAACACAAGTCTCTTCAGGAGATGTTTAAAAGATGATGTGTCACTTCATTGCACACTTTCTTTGTGCCCTTTCTTCTTAAATGTATAACCTATGTTTTGTATTTACACAACAAAACTTCCATTCTCTTGGTCTGGAATACCTGAATTTGGGTATTTAATTGTGTGATACACGACTAAGATATTTTTATACATCTGTAAATTCCATTTTGATTGGAAATAACAATATATTTGTTGATCTCGTTGTTCTTTGCATACCCTGCTATTTATGCATTGGCATTCCGTTATGTTTTGAAAAATTAATTGGTCTGAAGAAGGAAAGGAGACTTGTTGGTTTAAGTAATTTCCTTTCTCATGTGTTTGAAATGACTTATTGAGGATATTTCTGTTGGCAGCATTGAAACTATCACTCTTGGGGATAAAAGAATAGGGATCAAGACCAGTGTTTTGGAGGAAAAAGCTACTGCTTGTAACATGCTTTGTTGCTATGCTGATGAATTGAAGGAAGGATTTTTTCCATGGGTTGATGAGGTATGTAGTTTATATTTTTTTTGCAGCACACTGAAGTTCCTCTATAGGTTCTTGATAATTTTGTAATTTATTGAATAATGCTTGTTTGAAACCTGCAGGTAGCTACCACATTAGTTCCTCTTCTGAAATTTTATTTCCATGAAGAAGTTAGGAAAGCAGCGGTTTCAGGTATTACTGTTATTCATTCGTAATCTTACACAAATAAAAATATGTAAGCATATAAGTAACCCTTTTTCAAGCAAATCTTGATTTTTCTTTCTTGCTAATAGCTATGCCAGAGCTACTGACATCAGCTAAGCTAGCCGTAGAGAAGGGTCGATCTCAAGGACGTAATGAGTCGTATTTAAAGCAATTATCTGATTACATTGTGCCTGCTCTGGTGGAGGCATTACACAAGGTCTTACATTAATTGTTCTTGCGCTTCTTTTCAACATGTATATTCAGGTGATTTTTGTTAATGATTTGTGTAAACTGAGTGTAAACTATCTTTCAGGAGCCAGAGGTGGAAATTTGTAAAGGCATGTTGGATTCATTGACTGAATGCCTTCAGGTTTGCGATAATTGAACATATATCTCTAGGAAATTTGTATGCAAATGCAAGTGATCTCAGTTTCATCTATTATGATAATTGCATTCTTGATCAACTTCTGTAGTAGGTTGTTCTGTGACCATGTTTTAGCTTGAGATGTCTATAGAATATTGAAGTTTTTGCATCTTTCATAGTTTGAGAATGGACAAACAAACTTTTTGTCGGGTACCATTTTTATTTCTGTTTCTGTCGATCAGTTTTCTCATTTCTTTTCTCTAGTATTTAAATTTACAATCAACAACACCTACTGGTTTTCTTTCACACACAGATATATCTTGGCTGCTCGTTCTTTCTCTTTCTCCTTTTCTTTTTCCTATTTTGTCTCTTTGAGTGTTAATGAATCATCTGTCCACGGGATTCCTCTTCCTCAGGTTTCTGGAGCTCTTCTAGATGAAAGCCAAGTGAGAACCATAGTGGATGAAGTAAAACAAGTTTTTTCAGCCAGTAGAGAGAGAAAAAATGAAAGAGTTGAGAGGGCCAAAGCAGAGGACTTCGATGCAGAAGAAGGGGAGTTTCTGAGGGAGGAGAATGAACAAGAAGAAGAGCTCTTTGATCAAGTACGATTCCTCAACACTTGCACTCAAATTTCTGTTATGCTGTCAGTATCTTATTTCCTTTCTGTCACAAATTATCAAAATTTGACTATTTTTTGCTCTCTTCTTACTTAAGGTTGGTGACTTGTTGGGCACACTCATTAAAACATTCAAGATCTCTTTCTTGCCTTTCTTTGATGAGCTTTCATCTTACATAACGCCTATGTGGGTAAGTTCTTTAATGACACATCTTCTATGTTTTATCGCAAACCCTAGGATCATTGCTTTAAAGTTGTGCGATAAGATTTTGTCTTTTAGATTCTCAGTTCAGGGATATATCCAATCCATCTGCTGGGTCCTAATTATTGGGCATAATTTTTATTATAGCACTTTTTTGCGTGTAAAGTAAAGTTGGCGTTTGTATAATATATCTTGCTCTTTTTCCTCATTGCTGAACGAATTGTTGTTTGTCAATCTGCCTTGGGTGGTTGAGTAAGATACCACTCTAAATTTATTGTTCACTGATCACTTACCTTTGGATTAGATTTTGTGAGTAACAACTTCTGAACTTAATTAAATTTCTATATGTAGGGCAAGGACAAAACTGCAGAAGAGAGGAGAATTGCTATTTGTATATTCGATGATGTTGTGGAGCATTGTGGTGAAGCTGCACTGAAGTAAGGCTAGCTATTAATTGTTTCTGCATACCACAAAGCTCTTTTGCTCATCATATGTATTTTTTGTGTGTTGTTGGAACAGATATTACGAAACTTATGTTCCTTTCCTTTTGGAAGCTTGTAATGATGAAAATGCAGATGTTCGCCAGGTGTGTGTTTAGCTGAGCTACTCTTTTTGTCCTATGTAAACCTGTTTGAAGCGCTAGTTTTCTCATGAAATGTCAATGTTTTTTCAGGCTGCTGTATATGGGGTTGGATTATGTGCAGAATTTTGTTCTTCTGTATTTAAGCCACTAGTTGGAGGTTGGTTGTTAATCTGCTGCAAAATTATTTTCCTTGCGAATCATTGCTGCCTTCAGCTAACGTAGTGGGGCTATTTGCCTTGATTTTCTTGCAGAGGCTCTTGCGAAGTTGAATGTTGTCATACGCGATCCTAATGCACGTCATCCAGATAACGTAATGGCCTATGATAATGCAGTTTCAGCTCTTGGAAAAATATGCGAGTTTCATCGGGATCGGATAGATGCAGCACAGGTATATATGTGTGTTTATATTTTTGTGTATATAGTTGACCTAACTAAACAAACTTATACATTAAGGCTCTGTTCTTTTCAACTGATACTAAAAATACTGAACTCAGTTTATCTGAATTGAATTAAAAATGGACATACCGAAACGAAATTGAACTGAAACTTAATGTACTAAAACTGACTGAAAATACTGAAACATAATTGAAGAATAATTTTTTATATCAATAATAACAATATTAGTATAATAATAACAATAATCCATAGTATTTTATAATAATACTATACTACTTTGAAATATTAATATATTCTTAACAATAACCATATATTATAAAATAAAACTATATTACAATAAAATTTATTAATAATCATTAATTATATTAATAATTAAAATTATTATTACAAGTTATCCTAACTATTGTTATATTTTCACACTAATCCATATATTTTATAATAATATCATATAACAATAAAATTTATTAATAAAATCATTAATTATATTAATTATTAAAATTATTATTACAAGCTATCATATTATTATTATATTTGTATTTCTGAATATTGTTATTTGAACTTATTAGTTTTATTATTATTATTATTATATATAAATAAAAATAATATTTTATTATTTTTTTAATTATGATGGATATTCAAAAAATATTAATATATTTATTAAAAAATAATAATTATTATTTTTTTAAAGTATTATTAGCTACTATATATTAACTAGGAATATTATTATTAATTAGCAATATTGAATACTGAAACTTAACTAATCTGAATTGAATCGAATGTTGAATAAGTTGAAAATAACAGAGCCTAAGGGTCACTTTGGGATTTGTTTTCCTAGTGAAAAGCTTCATTTTCAAGCTTTCCCAAGTTGCTATTCTGAAAAGCTCCGGAAATATATAGCAAACAGACTCTAATTAATTAGTATTAAGAGTCCAAATCTATTATCTACTGCCAAAATATATCGAACTATAAAAAGTTGGTGAGCGTAGCTTTTCAAGACAACAGATGTGATAATGATCCAAATTTTAGGGCATGGAATAATTTAAGTGCTAATTTTTTTCTTAAACATTATTAAGGCATCAGCGGTTCTGCATTATTTTGTCTATTACTTTCCCCTCTTTGGTTTGCTTAAGATACTGCCCGCTCAGATTTTCAACAGCTCCTGGATGACTTGTATCTATTTCCATACATATACTACAAATATTACACACATTGCATGACCTGTTCACTAGGATCTGGAAGCTGGTGTGTTGTAGTGTTGTCTTTTGTGCTGATATATATATATATATATATATATATATATATATATATATATATATATATATATATATATATACATATATACATACATGTTTGAAAGTGCTTAAAATTTGGATTAAACATGTGAACTTGGATAAAAATTGGGTGAAATATAATCGAAAATTAAAAATCTCAAGAAAACGGTGTCTGGGGGGCATTCTTCCCATAAACCCGGTAGCGTGGGATTGATTCCGGTACTGTGACTATATGATCATGGTCCCCTGATCACATCTTGGCTACTTGGATCAAAAGTAGAATGTCCCATTTTAGCCTATTTTTCCGTCTAACTTTTGTTTTACAGGTTTACTTGAACCGAATTCGGTTTCAACCCACTGTAAGTAGCTTGTATGGAATCTTAAATGAGTAGTTGAGTGTAAACACTTGTTTTATACCATGATGTTATGTTAGCTTAGTTGATTTTAGACTTAAAATAACATCTTTCTTCTCAGCTTCATTTTTCTTAATGAATCTTAGCGATATGAATACATTAAGTACTAAATAGGAGTACAACTTAAACAATAAAGTAGATAACTTTGTTCGAATCCAAATCTCTAAATTTAAGGTATAGAATTGTCCTTGGAAATGATGCTATACTAGAATATTCCTAGAACAGCTGATCTAGGTGGTAACTCTGTATCTTTGTTTAGGAATTTAGGTTCTTAAATCTTTTAAATTCTTCCAAAATTAGCTTGAACCTTATTTGGAATGAATTTAATGGGAAGAAATCCTCGGTGTGTCCCAAAAAGTAGTGACATGTCCCTAATTGTGAAATGCGTCCCGAAAGTAGCATACGTCTCGAACAATCAATTGATTTAGCCCATTGAGTAAAGGTCCGTACAAAAAGTTGTCCGCTCACAATATCCTTTTGATATGTAATAGTATCCTAAAATACACTATTTCCACATCTTAGACCCGATTTCTCAAATTATCTAAGATATTGTAAGAGCAAGCGATATAACCCTAATGTAAACTAGGATAAATTCGATATACTTCTAATCCATTTCACATAGGGGTTGGAAGAGAAAGACTTTTAGGATACTTGGTTTGGTGCATAAACTTAACCATTAGAAGAAGAATCTAATTTCTCCTTTCATGAACTTTATACTTTTATAGAGTATAGGAAAGGAACAGCGGATGTTCAATCCCTCCATCACATAAAACTGTAAGCTTAACTGAAAAGTACTTTTTACCACTTCAAATCTACTGTTTTACAGTCAAATTACAATTGATTTAGTACTAGATTGATATATCTTTCGATAGCTATAAGCTTTTAATTTATGGGAAATCAAATAGTTGATGTCATAACAAGTATGATCATCAATTAATGTGATGAAAAATTAGCCTTATATCTTACCCTCATGTTTATTGAACCACATATATCAATAAATAAAGTGTAATTAATCCTAGTTCTTGTTCTTTTTAAAATGGATTAGAAGCTTGATTCCTTTTAAATGGAACTCATCACATAGTGATAATTGAATCGTTATAAATTACCCATCACATTAATCCTTGATGGCGTATTCTTCTTAGCTTATGTCAAATAATCGCCTATGCAATATTTGGACATTTTCTTTTAAAAGAAGAGTTATTAGTCTACATGAAAACAAACATTATCCACTTAATAGTTAGTAATGCACATTCATTACAACAAAATCATTTGTTTAAGAACTAGACTAATATTCCTACCATTCATGAATGAATCAACTTAATTGTTGGAAAAAAATTCAAAGATGAACCTATTGTTCAATAAACCATCTCACAAATTTAAATTTTGACAAATAATATGAGAATACAAGACATCGTGTAGCTATTGGGTTTGCGTTCATTGCAAATGTAGTCTACAAGTATCAATTTATAGAACTTCATCTCATTTTTATGTTAATATAAATTTTCAATATTTCTCATATAAGTTGTCAAAAGTACACAAAATTACCATGGTCCGTGCTCATGTTACATGTTGCACTTGAATCAATCATCCACAAGGATAAGATTTCATTAGCGATAAAGAGTATAGTACAATTTTGTTGGGCTCAATACTCAATTGCATAATGCCATTTAGTGGCAATTTAGCATATTATCTTTGTGATTTTACTATTTATTACCTTTAGACCTATTAAAATTATGTTCGAATAGTTCAGACCCATTTGCCTTGTTCTTATGATCTTTATAGATGTTTTAATGTAAGTTAACATTTGTTATCTTAATAACTATCTCCTTTAGACTTTCCTTATGCTTAATGCATTTAGGAAGAATCTTGGATGTCAGATCAATTTTTAAGAAACATGTAAGTACATCAAACGAACTATGTTTATAAAAAAAGAGTTGAATGCATCATATATGCTCCCACTCATAGTGAAGAACCAATCACTAGTTAGAATTACTTTTAATTTCATGATCAATCTCGAAAATGTCTCTCTTACATAAACCGCATCAATTCAATCACTTATAGCATAAAGAAAAACGATACATGTCATTGAATTCTTCCTCCCCCATGAAAGAAATATATTTTTGTTATGTCTGAGTTGGTTTGTGTCACTCTCTTTGAAATCATACACAACTTGCTCAAAATATAAAAGGACTTTTTATTCCTCCAATGTAAACTCAAATTTAACTTCAAAAAAACACATTAAGCATCCTCAAGAATCTAAGTCTACTACAAATAATTTTGCAGCAGAAACCATTAGCGATATTTAGAAAATAGTGAGACTAAACACATATAAAAGAGTTTACTTATTATTATAAGCAAGTTTGTGTTAATTACTATTAACTTGAATACGAGCTTTTCCAACAAAATGTAAGAATCAACTCCAATATCGGAAAAGATATAAATAGCCTAACATCTACCACCAGGTGAAAACACTTGCACTTAATTTAGTTCGATTCATCTTACAATAGTAATTTTATGTGTTTTTATTATTTGTTATAGTTCTTTTAACTATAAGGTATATCCTAAATGCACTTTGGACCTATTGTTGTAATGGTTTACTTAACTAATAGCATTTAATGATAAGTATTTGATAAATTTATCATGTACTTTTATTGACTATTTGGGATTCAGATAGGAATTATTAGTCCTAAAGGTTTTATTAAAGATTTAAATATATAAAGTTGTTTAAAATTCCTTTAAAATAATATAAAGAAAATAAATAAACAAATAAATAAAAAATTAAATCACTTAGATCTAACAATTATAAAACACAATCTCAAAACTATTAAATAACAAAACATGTCATTAACATATTATTCAAAAATAAAAACAAAAAACGCACACATATAAATGATGCTAACCAAAAGACAATGCCTTACATTGTCAACGACCACATAATGAACTTAACGTGTGTAACTATTTTATATCTTATTGGATTTTAGTAATACTCTAAGTATTACACATCCAAAGATTATTAAAACATTAGTTATGATGTTCATACGAATCACCCTATGTCAACTTATTATATCCACTGTCCTTTCCTTTAATCAAACTTGGTGATATTCAATCAAATTATTTAAAATCGAATGTCAAATTATAACATAATTTGATCATTCAAACAAATAAACTAGATTTGTAAAACCATGTTTTACAAAGTGATAAATTTGATACACACATAAAAATGCATTTCTCTATGTAATATAAATACATAATTACAAAGCCAACCTATAATACATAGATACATTATTGAAAAACGATTATCCCATGCTCATCTTGACTCGTATCCACTAAAAATATGTTCAAAGCTACGTGGGATTTGCATCATTATTGATCATCTACAACTTATGTCAAAAGGTTAATGTTAATCATTACATGAATAATTATCTTAAATATATTACCAAAATATATTTATATAATTTATATCACGTAAATAATGAGAAAATTATCATATTTATTATTATCACAAATATAAAATAATTTAATTATTATATAAGTGGTTGGTTATTTAAGCATAATAATAAAAAATACTTAATCAAACCTATATAACACATATACAATTTAAATAATCATCACACACATTAAAAATATCAATATATTACTAAAATATATTCAATGACATTATATGTCACTTGTATAATTAAATTCAACCACTATATAATAATTAATTTGAATATTAATAGTATATTTTCAATTAATATGTTTATGTAACTAATAAAAATATATAAAGAAAATAATTATCGAAATTAATCAACATATCAAATATTTTCTAGTAAGTTCTAAATTATTTTCTAACCAATAACTAATATTTTAAAAGTTCAAATTCTATTTTCCATAATTTTAAAGCATTTATTAACATAAAATAAATAGAAAACAATATTTTATGAACCTCAAAAAATTACCATTAAATCTAAAACATATAAAAATGAAGGGTAGATAAATTTCGAAGCAGAATGACATTGTTTAGATACAGAGATCGTGAAAGCAAAATATGACCGTTCGATGTGTGCCACGTGGCAGTCAACGCGTTGTTTGCCACGTGGCGATCTGTTATTGGTTGATCAACCCTACAAGGGTTGATCAAGTGACACGTGGCACTCTCAGAGTATGTCATGTGGCAACACGCCATTACCCGGTCAAACCCCCCTACATGGTTTGACCGGTTGCCATGTGGTGAACCGTTACAGTGTAACAGTTGTCGGCGCTTGTCTAACCGCCAAGAAGTGCATGCATGCCACATATCCAACGACTAGACTTTGGCAATTTCACTCGTTTTCGTGTTCCAAGTCCGATGGCACGGTCCATTTTACAAAAAAAATGAGCATAAATTTTATGTTTCCACAAAACAACAGGAAAAATGAAACTTTTCCTGAGAAAACTCGTAATTTTCAGCCATATATGAACTCAGTTTAATTCTGAACGTTCGTGATCATTAAAATTACAAAATAATAACACAATCTTGGCCAAAACATCGATATGTGCCAAAACAAAGGTTCCAAAACAACTTTTTTTTCTTCATTTTCACACTTTAGTCATGTAATTCCCGAAAAAATAAGTAATCGAATTTTTGAGAACGAATTTTCAGAAAATTCTAGAATGTGTAGAAACAGATAATCACATAAAAATCATCACAAAAACCATGCTCATAATACCAATAATGAAATCAGAAGAGAAACGAATTTGGATGGTACATTTTTTGTATACCCAAAATCGAAGAATGCTACTTTATATATACCAAATCAAATCTATCTCACGGTGTGTCAGAGAATAGATGTGTTTCCATAACTTCTGCAGTGATGAAGATCGATAACAATCAAATCGCGATGCTTTTGTCATGAAACGAAAACTCGAGACAGTGAAAATGTAATGAAATGAAAATTGAATTCAATGATGAACTCTACATGTCTATTTCATAATTAATTAAAAGAAATACAAAATTAACTAATTGCAATTAAGTCCTTATATTCTAACTATTAGTAATTAATTTCTTAAAATTCTATAACTTTTCAATTTAGTCCAAACAGCTAAATTAGATCGGATTTTTTGACTCGATTGATCCGTTCACGAACAGACCGGGTATTTTTAACAATAACCATTACATAACTTAAATCCCAACGTATTATCATTTCATCTCGCATGTCCTAAAAAAAATTTCTTTCCTTCACAAGTTGACGTACAAGAACGTATTATCACAAAGAATTATGATCTTACATAAACTGATAAAATAAAAGGCAATTTTTACAAAACCCTCTTATAAATATGATTTTAAAAATTAGAAATTTATATTTAGTGAATATCCATTTTGAAGTTTTCAATTCATAAATTAGCATTAATTAAATATATCCATCTTTCATAAACGTCAACTGCATATTCATAATAAAAAATAATAACTAAACTACAATAAATTCAATTTTAAAATACTATTGAATATAAAATAATTTGCTTCTTTAAGTAAAGCTACGAAGTCGCATTCTCCGATCATTGTCTAACAAAATCACAATATTTTAATTTAAGAAATATCGTGACATTTTTCCAATTTTGTTGATTGTGGAATTGAATCAACATACCACACATTTCTTAATTTTTTTCTAAGAAGGTAGTGGTAATCAAGTCATTGCTTGGTGGTTAAAACAACAACATTAATCACAATTACACCAAATATAAATTTTATTGTAAAAGTTTTTAATCAAAATTTTTTCATAACTATAAAAAATAAAATTAAATATACTTTTAAAAATTTCATATAAAAAATTAAAACTTAAAAGGTTAAAATTAACTAAAAATAAAAGAATAAAGTAATGAAAAAATAAATTGCTACTGTGTGCAAATTGAGTTGAGTTGGGAAAAACTTTCCCACTCAAAAACCCCTTTTTTTTATGAACAAAAACCTTACTTTTGAAGCATTACGAATTGACATGTAACACTTCACATCTATATGTGGTAATTTATTGACAATTTTGTAATAGTAACCCAGCATTTTATATTCAGTTTGCGTATGTGGCCATATTTTTTAACCACCTACTTAAATGAGCTTCAGATTTCAAACACTTTAACTCATAAAAACATGGGTTAGCTTAGAAAAATTAAACCTAACACCATTACTCAAGTGAATTAATAATAAGAAAGACTTACTTAGACACTTGCAAATCTTGTGTAATAATATTTTATGGTCCCATCATATATAAAACTGTAATAATATTAGGGCTGTTTGCGTGATTGACGTTAACTTGTAATTGTAAGGCTGGGTTTGTTTATTATCAAGAAAATCTTCAACTCTTACAAAAAAAATTAAAAGATAAAATCTTCTCGTATCTTACCAACTACATAAATAGGGGCTTTAATTGTTTTTAATAAGAGTCATTTAACATTTTAACCTTACATGTCTATTGCTTAATTCTATCCATCATGTGATGCTTATCTCACTATATAGTGTCCATTCATGGATATAGACTACAACAAAAAATTAATTGGAATAATCATTTGTCACCCCCAAACTTGTCCAACATAGTCACTTATCATCATGAACTTTAAAAATGTTTTAAATATCACTATGAACTTGTTTAAAATGCACAAATTTGTCCCTCCTCATTACCACGTGTTAGTGTCTGATTAGTTTGGTTTTTTAAATATATTATTTTTCTGATTTTTCTCTCTCCATGATATTAATGAGGTAAATTGGTGCAGTTTTTACAAGTTCAGAAAATGTTTGAAATTTTTTAAAGTTCAAGGTAACAACTGGCATATTTAGACAAGTTTAGGGGTGATTAATGTACTAAGACAAATTAATTTATTCTAGGTAAATTGTTGAAATGACCAATTTAAGATTTCATATTTGGTAAATACCTAATTATATATATATATATATATATA